>ML792485.1:437495-483312 GCA_009831015.1 Picea engelmannii | reverse complement strand
GGGAGATCAAGAGAGAGTCGTAGAGAGGGCGAGAGAGGGAGGAGGGAGTGATGTGGAGATATCGAGAGAGTGAGTGAGAGAGAGATAAAGAGAGAGAAGGGAGGGGAAGAGGGAGGAAGCGATAGATGACATTTCTTTACCTTTGTCATTTAAGTTTGAATAATGCAGGATAATTTTAACTTTTCTCTTCCTATCATCAATTTCCTATCCCATTAATTGGTGCTCTACAAAGGCATAAGTACATATTTTATCAATGTTTTAATTAACTTTCTTACTAGTTATTCCCATACAATCCAAACTCTTGTAAAAAAAGAGGTTCCTTTCAATCAAACATTGCATTTCACTCTTCTTATGTCAAATATTTTTATGTTTGTCTCATCAACTAACTATTGGTATGCGCTAAGATTATATGATTGTAGTGCCCTGCCCTATCACATGGCTTGATGCGCTCTCAATTGATTTGCCACTAGGTGTCCTTCTTTCAAGTGCAATCTTTTCTTCTTAAATTCATAGACAAATCATAGATTTTCACTTTGATATGCTTATGCAATGAACTTGTATTCTCCTCATGTATTACAAGCAATAAATTCTATCTCTGAAGGGTTAGACTACTGGCCACAATAATGATCAAGTAGGTTATTATTGTTACTATGGAGGATTACCTTGTATACTATTTGGCCTAGCTCTAGGCGGAGCTAGACCTAGATTTTATTATGGATTATATTAATATATTGTGAGTACTAAGAGGAGAATGTGTAGATGCTAGCTAGTTGAAGGTAAAATTTAAGGCTACATTGAATTCTATTAGTTTGATGACACTACTTGTAAGTTGGCAATGGTTCTTTTTCAACCTACTAGGTTTCGAGTGCAATCCTTTATTTTTAAATCCACATCCATAGGTAGATCATAGTTTTTCACTTTGATATGCTTATGCAATGAACTTGTATTCTCCACTTGTATTATAGTGAGCAAGAAATTCTCTTTGTGAAGGGGCAGAGTTGCAACCACAACAATGATCAAGCAAGTCGTTGTTTTTACTATGGAAGATTACCTTGCATTATATTTTCCTTGTCTCTAGGAAGAGCAAGTTGTAGATTTAATTATGAAATCAATTAGCATATTGTGAGCATTGAGAGGACAATCGGTGGAGTGTGAGAACTGAGAGGAGAATGTGTAGATGCTCAATGTTTTAGTTAGTTGAAGGAATAATTGAGGACTGCATTGAATTTTATTAATTTGGTGCTAAAAGTTGTACGTTGGTGAGGGTTTTTTCTATGTCTATTAGGCTTCCACATATCTCTTGCTTGAGGCTTGGTCTCTTCGTACTGAGGAGTAAAGAAGGTTGGGGGTAAGCATGGATATAGAGGAAGTCTCATGGACACTTACATTTGTCTTTAGTTGTTGGATATTAAGAATTGCATAATTTTACTTCCTTGGCAAAAACTATTGGAAGGCACCCTGCTTAATTCTCGTCCAATTCATTATGGTTTGTTTTTTGTTGGTTTTTTTTATTGATATAAATATTTGGTTTGCTTTTTGTTGGTTTTTTTTATTAGTATAAATATCTAGAGATATGTGAATCAATAGGGTAAGGTATTTTGAGACATTATTAGATTTCTGACAACAATTTTTTTTATATGTATCTAAGCACCTTATCCTCTCAATAAGTAGGGTGGAATATTCCTTATGACTTATGAATAGTTTCAAAAAACAATTAGTTCTTAAAAACAAAAAACAATTAGCTCTTAAAAAACAAAACACATCAAGGAAGAAAACTTTTACCATACACAATGTCTCTTAAAAAGTGAAAGATATCACAAGCAAGAAAACTTTAACCATATAAAGTACATAAAGACCATTTGACCTAAGACACATTCATACAACAACAAATCTTTGAACATATAAAGTACATAAAGACCATTTGACCTAAAACACATTAGTACAACAACAAAACTTTGACCATATAAAGTACATAAAGACCATTTGACCTAAGACACATTTGTACAACAACAAAACTTTGACCATGAAAACTTTAACCATATAAAGTACATAAAGACCATTTGACCTAAGACACATTCGTACAACAACAAAACTTTGACCATGAAAACTTTAACCATATAAAGCACATAAAGACTATTTGACCTAAGACACATTCATATAACAACAAAACTTTCACCATGAAAACTTTAACCATATAAAATACATAAAGATCATTTGACCTAAAACACATTCATACAACAACAAAACTTTGACCATATAAAGTACATAAAGACCATTTGACCTAAGACACATTCATACAACAACAAAACTTTGACCATGCACACTCATATGGAGCATTTGACCTAAACAATACTTTGACCATGTACACTACATATGGAGCATTTGACCTAAAACTCCACATGAAGTAACATGGAACCTTCAGCTGAAAATAAAGTAATCATATAAAATACATAAAGACCATTACACTCATATGGAACATTTGACCTAAACAAAACTTTGACCATACACACTACATATAGAGCATTTGACCTAAAACTCCACATGAAGTAGAACATGAAACCTTCAGCCAAAAATAAAATAATCATATAAAATACATAAAGACCATTACACTCATATTTACATTCATATGGAACATTTGACCTAAACAAAACTTTGACCATACACACTACATACACTCATATTTACACTAATATGGAACATTTGACCTAAACAAAACTTTGACCATACACATGAAGTAACATTTGACCTAAAAGTCCACATGAAGTAGAACATGGAGTAGCATTTGACCTAAAAGTCATAAAGTAGCATTACATATGGAGCATTTGACCTAAAAGTCCACATGAAGTAGAACATGGAACCTTCCGCAAAATAAAATAACCATATAAAGACAATTACACTCATATGGAATAAAATAACCATATAAAGACCATTACATTCATATGGAGCATTTGACCTAAACAAAACTTTGACCATGCACACTACATATGGAGCATTTTACCTAAAAATCACCGTGAAGTAGAACATGAACCGTCCACATGAAGTAGAACATGGAACCTTCCGCAAAATAAAATAACCATATAAAGACAATTACACTCATATGGAATAAAATAACCATATAAAGACCATTACATTCATATGGAGCATTTGACCTAAACAAAACTTTGACCATGCACACTACATATGGAGCATTTTACCTAAAAGTCACCGTGAAGTAGAACATGAACCTTCCGCGGAAAATAAAATAACAAACTTAGAAAACTTAACGCTTGTATGAAAGATGGATTCAATGCGGTGAGCGTGGATCGAACACGCGACCTTCAGATCTTCAGTCTGACGCTCTCCCAACTGAGCTATCCCCGCAGACCTGATATTAAATATAGCAGAGAACTTGTCCTTCCTTAATAGAGACAGATTCTCCCTGTAGATCGGATACACAGGATAGTTGAGAGATTGCCCTGCGAAATAAGAGACGCGACCGTTTTGAAGATCGCTGCAATTGATTCATCTATCTGTTGGGCTGACACTTTGAGTCTCTATGATATATTTTCATTTCTTTCCGAGGGATGGCTACTTACATGATTAGCTTAACGTGTGGTCAGGACCTCACACAACGAAGCAAACAACAAAAACGCAACAATTGCAAATTGGTCTATAAAAGTTCACTGAGCATTAGGAGAAGATATTGACGAATTGAGCGATGAAAACAATAGATGCAACACATTAGGTCAAGCTACCACTCTAGATTTGAACTTGTGACCTTTTAAGAAGAAACACATGTTTTTAACCATTAAGTCCACTCAGATTGAGCAAATCTGAATGACAGAAAAAATCATAAAATGAGTTATATTTAAGTAAATCTGAATCTGAGAAAAATTTAAACCTAGACAACACGATTCGAAACTGTGAAAGCAAATCCAAATTATATATAAGCAATCTGAATCCCAAAGAAACCACAAAACAAGTTCTATTTAAGCAAATCTAATTCCTAGAAAATATAAAACTTGGAAAAAGGGATTGGATTCGATAGATATGAGGGTGAGAGGAATAGTAGAAAAAACTATAATAGTTTTTTCTATTATTTCCTCCAATCTCTCATTCTATCATCACCTAACATGCTTTCACTGTTTTACATTTTGGTTTTTTTTTATTGGAATTCTTCTACATTTTAGCCTTTTTTATTGGAATTCGTTCACATATTCTATATTTTGATCTTTTTTATTGGAATTTGGCCACATAAATTTGCATGAAATCATAATTTGCTGTTATTTAAATTGCATTTCTGAATGTAGAATTGGATTTAGCATGTTGAAAAACCCATAGGGCATTGGGATTATACACGATTAACCACTCAAATATGCAAATCCAACAATTTCTCATCAAATTTAGACAAATATCCCCTAAACATAAAACGTTTAAACTAAAATCATATTTTCTAGTTATACCCAATACCCACTCCGGAAAGTCCATCTTATTCACTGACCTTTTCCAATTATTCTGATCTGATATATTTATAGTTGATTATTAATAATAAAAAGATTAAAACAAATGCGCCTGTAGCTCAGTGGATAGAGCGTCTGTTTCCTAAGCAGAAAGTCATAGGTTCGACCCCTACCTGGCGCGTTGCTGTGGTTGATTAATATCTGGTATTTTAAAATACCGTCCAATGTATCTGCATTTATTACGTCAAAAGCCTTTTAGAGTGCAGTGGACTTTTATTAAGACAAAGGCCTCGTGTTTTTGTCGTCAATATGGGTCGTAATTTGTAGTTCAAAGTTTTGGATGAATTTTGGTGAAAAATTGTTGTAACTGTAGATTTAAATAATTTAGTTTGTAGAATTTGAAACTTAGAATTGGTTTTTAGAACCTAAATTTAATACATTCAAAAATATAATTAACTGAATTATTTTTGCATGAAAAATTGTTGAAACTGTAGATTTAAATAATTTAGTTTGTAGAATTTGAAACTTAGAATTGGTTTTCATAATCTAAATTTAATACATTCAAAAATATAATTAAAAACTATAAATTTTTTTATTTCACACAAATTTATATCATCAACAACATAAAAATTTTAGACAATACCATCTTTTATGTTTATGATTTTTCGCCGCATGTTTGCATTTTCATGATCTTCACTTCTACATCTTCATGATCTTCACTTATGACGATGGGTTTGTCGACGGCCTTATTTCAATTTTCACATACAGATTGAAAAGTCAAGTGGAACATAAATGTCGACGGTCAACCAACCTCGCAAGGATTCAGTCTGTTGAAAAACCTGAGCACTAGAATTATATAAAATTAACCACTCAAATCTGAATACAACAATTTCTAACAAAATTTCAAACAAATATATCCCAAATAACAAAAAAAAACATAAAATGTTTATAATAATCCATTATATCGTTATTTTTTCCAATAAATTTGGTGACCCAAAAGGTAATGGTAGACCCAAAAGGTAATGGTAGGAATAATTCCCCAAATGTTTAAAATATATCATTCTATTTGATTGAGTGAAAGAAAATGGAAATATATATTTATTGAAGTAGGGTAAGTTTATAGAAAAATAATGTGAATATATATTCAATAGGCTGGGATAAATTATGTTTATTTGACAAATTTAGTAAGTCAAAATTTATAACTTCAATAGTTTTTTTTTTTTTTTTTTTTGTTAGTTTAAAATGATTTTTTGGGAGCAAAGTTTTGCCACACATGGAATTTTGATCACCCAAAAGTCATACTACACCTCAAATTTTAGTTGGATTTAGCTCCATTTCTTCCCTTAAAATGACATTTGTTGTTTGCTACATGGTTATCCTATTCCTATGCTCCATTATGGCTATGCCTATGGATAACTAGCATATTATTTTAGGTGTGTAAGTTTTACTTATGCATGATAATGTACATGTTAATGTTGCTACTTATCAAGGTCTTGAAATTATATCAACAAAAAATAGGTCAATAACTTTGAATAATGTAGATTTTTTTTGCTTTAAACAGAGACACACATAATTAATGATATACTTTTAATTTTTTTAAAACAATATGGTTGTGATGATGATGATGAAGATGATGATGATTAATTGCCCACTGAGACTAAATTTGGTCTATCGGACCTTAAGAAGGTAAATAATTACTTAGCTTTCTTTAGAATTTTATTTCTGTGCTAAAAAAATATTAAATGAAGTGATCCAATATCACCATAGTTTTGTTGAGTTAGAAGGTTAAGAAGGTTGGTAGTTTGACATATCTTTCTTTTGAAATTGACATCTAATCTAGGTATAGGTTGGACATTCTAATAGGAAGTGTTTTTCATCTTCAACCCTCTTAGTGTCACAAAGATGATAGATTTGTTCATCCCATAGTGTTTTGAGAATTTTCCAATGCCCAGATTCACTATGGACCTCATGAGAATTGGTTCTTATTTTAGTATTGTTTATTTTCTTCTTTACACTAGTCAAAACAAAGAGATACTTATGATATTCTAGATTAGGGTTAATCACCTCCTTATAATATCTTAATTTTTGTTTTCCCTCTAGCTCTTTATTGCACCATAATTTATCCTTCAATTTAGATGTAATAATATTTTTAATATTATCTTTATTTTGTAAAATGATTTCTTCCTTTATTCCCTGATGGTTTAACCTAGATTGGGCATCCTTATGCCATCCCTGTGACCCGAACATAGTTTTGGCTAGAGTTTGAAGCAATTTTGGAAAGCTTTTTGTCTTCCATTTTGTTTAACTTGTTCTTCTACATTATGTACTTGGTCTTATACGTTAGGTACTTGTTCTTATATCTATATGTGATTCCTTTAAATATTCACTTTGTTATCCCCTCTCACCTAGGGGTCACTAGAGGAGATCGTGTCTCATGGTCCATAATGCAAACAATGATCCCGATGATGATGATCAACATTCCCCACAGACAACAACTCCTCATATGCCTCCCCCTCATTATAGCTCAACCCATTTCACTTGATCAACATGGTTCGTCTGATGATGGTGGTCCAACACACATCAGGTACACTAGTCATTGTTTCATATAAAGTCTTACATTTATTGCATTAGGAATTTAGGTGAGGATCATGCATTGAAGTTAGATAATGGACCATGATGCTTGGAAGTTATGTTTGTTGCCTTGTTTCACCTTGGTGGCCATCATTATGTCCTAGTCCATTTTTGTCACTCTCGGGAAAAGGGGTACTATCGAGAGGCCTTGATCAAGGTAACATACCACTCCCTTCCATACTTAATGCATTCCATCTATTTTTCTTCCATTTTCCTATCTTTTGGCAATGGTTGTTACATGTACACCAAAAAGGTTCAGACCTTCATCCTATGAGAAGAAGGGCTAGAATGCCTAGGTTGATACAACTGGTAAAAAGAATAGAAAAAACATGTTATAAAAGAAAGAATAAATAATGGGATGAAAAGGGACCAAATAAAAATCCAAAGGTCAACTTGAGCTCATGTCTCATGGTCCTAATGCACTAAATGCATATCAAATTAAAAGGACTTAAAAGGACGAGCACCTGAGTGGGCCCAATGGTTAAGAGCATGTGTTATCTTCGGGGAGGTCACAAGTTCAAAACCTGCGGGGGGTAGGGATGTTCATATTGGCCCGTTGTGACAAAGATGGAAGGGTAGACGACCCCTGGGATAGAGGTTCACCCGGTGTGGGCCTCGGGACATCTCGGCCCCTGCTGAGTCACAAGTTATTGGTATATCTGGCTTGCGGGTTGTTGGATATACTCTTGGGAGGTTGTTGTTCCCATGGTTAAAAAAAAAAAGGACTTAATCCCAGTAAGAAAATAAACACATGAACCTGAAAAGGGGACTTGCAAAGTAATAGATGAATATCAAAAGGCAATAAGGGGTTTGGAATATGTAAATTCTAACCTTGTACAATATCTACTGCAAACTGATATTCAGAAAAGAACAGAAAAGATACAATGGCAAATACAAACATTACACATAGATTTTTCACCTGGAAACCCAAACCGGGAAAACCAACATATATTATATTCATACATTGTGCTACATTGTTTACAATACAATATACATATAGGAGCCAGCGGCATCCAAAACCCTAACCCAATGACCTGGATTAGTCCAAAACCCTAATTCCTTAATCGGAAATAGAAAACCATCAGCAAAAAACCATGTGCCAAAAAACCACCTAATATCATGTGGTCCCGGAAATATGTCGTCCCGATAATATGTTGTCTCAGAAATATGTCGTCCCGAAAAAAAAATTTCGGGGGCGCTGCCCCTGAACCCCCGCGCGGGGGGCTCCACCCCCCTGCGCGCCCGGCGCAAACACTCAAACACTACTACTTGTGCAAAGAATATAACACATACCCAACATAATACACACATTATCAAGGAAATGATAACTCAAGCACCAAGCATTCCCTCTATAAAGGCGCTCATGGAGATAAACCCACGTGTGGCCTTGCATGTCAATGACACCATGACCATGAAGCAAATCCCATGTCACATCATTCACTTATACTTGCACTTTGATGGGATTCTCGAGAACTACTCCTCTACTTGGGTACTAGCACACCTAATAGGATCTTATGATGGTCCTCCCATAACTAAACTTGGTAAATTGCATAAAGTCTTGAGATAATGTGAATTGCCTACGTGGATTTTGTATTAAGTTGTGGATTACTTTGTATGATTCTAATGGCTCTTGTATCTTGTAGTTGTTGGTCTTACCTAATTTCTTGAACCTTGCTTGATGATGGTGCACCTTTGACATAGTCCTTTAGAGGACGTTTTGATGATTGCACCCATGACATTACATAATGTACAAAGGATGTTGCACCCTTGATGTTGAGTGTTGAGTCTTTTGATGACTTGGCTTACCTCCAGACACCTTCCAACACCTCTTGGACCCTGTATGTTTCATAGATGAGCTTGGATGTTGCATATATAGCTTGATGTGATACTCAGAGGGCATGAAGCCCCTCACTATGGATATTGTTCCCTTTGAGAATTTGAGCTTGGGGTTGATGACATGAACATTGATGATGATGGTGTACCTCTTCAAAGAGGTAGTGGAGCTCTTTCCCCTCATGGCGTCACACACTATCCCTTGGATGTTGGAGATATTGATGTTGATGTCATGCTTGATGGTGACTTGATGCTTTCCTAGGTTGACCTATCATTAATGGTGATGAGTTGACACTTGCTGGTGATGAGACCTGACGTTTTATGAGGGGATGTGACCGTATTGATGAGGAGACATGGATTTTTGAGGCACTTTTCACCTTTTGAGGAGAGATATTTCCTTTGAAGGCTCTTGTTCCCCCTTGGATGATGATTTCACCTCCATTAGAGGCTCTCACACCTACATGTGTGACTTTTAGGGAGACATTGTGATGTATTAACATTATTTTCTTATGTCATAGGCTATTTTGGGGGCTGGTCTAGATCTATCCACTTTGTATAATGGATTTGTGTTGTTGTAGGGGTGTCTAGAGAGGTAAAGTGCTAGGGTTTCCTCATATATATAGGCTAGCACTTCCTCACTTGTAAATCATAACTCAATTGTATAGAAATACTTCTATACTTCTCTTCTTTACTTCTTTTTCATCATGGAGTACTTAGGTGCACCTCTTGAAGAGTGATATATTATGGATGTTTCTTCATATTTTTTGTGGATGATTACATGTTAGGGTTTCTTCATGCTCAATGACTTGGCTAGTAAGTGGTATTTCCAAGTATTTGATGGTTTATTCTTGGTGTTTTAAGTAAATGCTTTGTCAAAGTGGTGATAATTTCCACATTATCTTGTTCTCCTTAGATAAATTTTGTTTTGAATCCTTGGGAAGGCTTGCAAGTGATCGCCCTTCCCTTATTTTCATTCATTTTAAGATTGTTCTTCTTGGACAAATTTTGTTTTAAAACCCTAGGAAGGCTTGCAAGTGATCTCCCTTCCCTTATTTTCATTCATTTTAATCTTGTTGAAGCATATAAGGTTGATATTAGGGCTTGTGAGTGTACTCCCCTAGACTTACCCTTATTGGTTAAATTCTAGAGCTTATGATTGGAATTCTCTAGGGTTTTGACCCAAGATTCACCTTGATCTCTTGTTAGAAGCCTTAAAATACATATGACAACATTTAGGGCTTGTGAGTTTACTCCCATAATTTGTTTTCCTAAAGGATTTAGACCTAGGTCTTGTGAGAAGCCTTATTCTCCAAAATGTTGCATTTATTGACTCCATATTCCCAAGGAACTAAGAAGGCACTAGTCCTCTCTTTTTTTGCAAGTGACTTTAAAACCCTCTCTCTCTCTCTCTCTCTCTCTCTCTCTCTCTTGTTGATGTCTTGTATTAGTTTAAGCCTTAGTTGCATTGCATATTTAATTCTTAGTCATTATTACCCTAACATCTAGGTTTTAGTTGTATTCTTAGCCTAGATTCATCTTTAACATTATTTATTGTTGCATTATTGCAATTTTCAACCATTAGGTCTTGGCATCTTGCATTTTTTAAAGTAGCTTCATGCTATTTTATTTAAGCAATCATTAGTTATTGGTTTGTTAGGCTTTCATTTAGCATCTACTTCATTATACTTTTTGCTAATTTAGAACTATTTTATTGTTGCTATCATAATTTGTTATTTGTTGAAGTAGATCATATTTTATAGCATAATTTACTATATCCTTATCTTTCCTTTGATAGCTAGTGTTTCAGGGAATTTATTTGATTCATTTGTTGTGGTGAATATCTTTCATTGTCTTAGAAACACCCCTCACACACAAATTGAATTATCCTTGTTTAAACCACCTTGACCTAGCCTTGAACCTTGACCTAGTTGGTGTTACAATTAGGTAACCAAGATAAGGGGCCATAGACTTGTATTGACTTGCTATAGGATCCTTTGAGGTTTCTAGGGAAGGCTCCCTTGTGTTGGATCTCAATTCTTCACTAAAACGAGGGAAGTAACTGCTTAGGTGACAATGGAAATTGCTTCCATATGTTACTGACTTATCAAGAATTTTGTGAAGGCTTTACACAAGTACTATATTTGATGATAACACACTTCACCCATTTTAAAAATATGATATCTTTAATTGATTACGTGAAAGTGTTTCAAAAAATTATTTTTGTACACACAATGTTATGAATGAGTATAAATGTAGCAACAAGCTTGTTATTTTATCGAGAATTCATTGACTAGAATATAGGGTGGTCAAACTTCACCAAACTAATCTCTTTCACAACATGTACACCTAATTTATGTAACTTCCATTGCAAGTTGTTTCTTGGCATTTTCTTAACCACCACTTAAGTTGATAGTGTTAGAATGTGTAAATTTCCTTTCCTTGCTTACTAGGTATACATATAAATAGATAGGTGGATTTTATTAAATAGGTTATGAGATGGAAATAACCATTTAGGAACAAATTTTTCATTTTGTACACCTTTTTCAAGAGTAAAATGAAATAAATTTTGATAACTAGTACTAATGTTGTAATGATAGGGATTAAATCACGATCTTGGATTGCTCAATTAATGTTGTAATGATAAAGCTTAAATAATTTTCTTGTTGTACCTCTCACTAAATCCTTCTTAAATGTTAATTCCTAATGTCAAAAAATATCCCTTTTCTTTCACCTAGTCCACCTGGCTTCCATCCAACTGTGTACATTTGTACCTTTATTTGCTCCAAATAGAAGCTTTTAGAAGTTTCTTATGGATGGAGATGATTGTGGTTCATGATGTTTCCACGTGGATAAATGTTGGGCACTACATCTTAAGTTGAATCCAAATAAGTTACCACAAGGAGGAAAAGAGGAAGAACCTATTGGGCATGGATTTGGATAACTAAGTAAATATTGGCTTAGATGTAGATGATAAGATTGTCTACTTTATAGTGCACATGGAGGTGAACATGAGCATCATCCATCCCAAGGAAGAAAAGGAGATGATTAAACTATTCCATATCATCATACAAGTTAATAAGACAAAGTTAGATGCTCTTTTGACCCTAGCTTGTTGCATGGAGGTGAACATGAGCATCATCCATCCCAAGGAAGAAAAGGAGATGATTAAACTATTCCATATCAACATACAAGTCAATAATACAAAGTTAGATGCTCTTTTGACCCTAGCTTGTTGATATAGGGGGCCATCCAATGTCGTCTAAAAAATGGTTCTGATACAGGTAGTTTTTGAGTCATGATTTTTAATGCATTTTTAGGGGCTTTCACATCCACTTTTCAAGATAGTTTACACACAACAAATAGGGAATTGTTTCAATTTGAAAATGTTCTTTCCAATGAGATAAAGAAGACCATAAACAGAGCACCAAGTAAAGTTTTATGATCTCAACAAGGCTCCCCTTTTTTTCGAGGAGCTCCAACTTGTCTAACTCAACGTTCCTTCTTAGCCCTAATCACACTAGGGTTAGGGTTGCATTTTAGGATTTTTGCTCCTTAGAATTTATTTGTATCATTACAAAATGTACTCATAACCTTCTATTATGGGTTTTTTTGCAAATGAGTGTAGAGATCAATTATTACCATTCTAGCCCTTGTGTATTGCTATGTACATCACAATATTTTTCACCATTTTATTTATTAATAATCAAAACCTCATTTATATATATATATATACACACACACACAAACATGTGAGAAAAATCCCCTTACTGATAAAAGGTAAAGTCATTGCTATATGTGCATGGTCGAGACCTTATTCTTGAAGTCAAGGTAACGCTAACCAGAAGTTAGAGCTTCCAAAATGAATCGTTTGTGTATGTTAATTGTGGCACAACCTTTGTGTGACCTTTTATTGGAAGGGAAACAAAACCCTATCCTAACTTGTATGTAAGAAACCATGACTAATGAGGAATGTAATACATCAAATTAATTCATATTCCACATTTGGATGAGAAAATCTTATTGATCCCATAGATGTTAACCAACAACTCTCTTTGAAGGTTTGGTTCTATTTCACTTATGAATGGGTAGAAGAGTGGGTGATGGAAACAAAACCCTAACTTTTGTGTAAGAAACAAAGACTAAAGAGGAATCCAATACATCAAATTAACTTGTAGTTCCACATTTGGATGAGAAGATTTAACTTCCCCTCTTCTTAACAATCAAATTTGGGATTTGTTCCATTTCACTTATGAATTGGTAGAAGCTTGAGCCATGGGGACCATCTACTTTTTTTTTTTTTTTAAATCAATAAATTAAAAAAAGTTGAAACACTAAACCTAACCCTAGACACCTTTCACTATCGTTGTTAAATAGGTCCTTTCCCTCCATTTCATTCACATAATTCATTTGAGCAATTTAGAATTTTTTAGTTGAGTTTCTTGGACCGATTTGGAGATTTGATTGAAGGGTTGATTTGAATAATTTGTAGTTGATTCAAGGATTTATTTTCATAATTTATTAGGTTGATTTCACTCTAGAGACCATTTAGAGCCTCTTTGTTGATGTATTTTGGTTCGTATATGGATTGCACTCGGTGTTGTTTTGGTTATATGCACCCTTACTTGGTTATATATATATATATATATATATATATATATATATATATGTCCACACCATATCAAAATTTGAATATTTTATGTATTTTTTGGTCGACTAGTTTTGTGGTGCGATTTTTCTCCAGTTCCAATTTCTAGAGTAGGTTGATTTGATGATTGGTCCAGTTTTGATAGCATTGATCCAAATATTTACTTGCACACATGCTTCATTGATAGTGTCATGTTTAAAGAGCATAACTTTCCTCCTTATATGTCTATGTAGACCACTCAAATACTTTAGGAATACATCTAAGGTTTTGAGAGATATCCTCAATAGAATGACATGTTTTTTGACTTGGTAGTGTACTCTTTCACACTTCATCCATGTTTCTATCAATAGCGGAGCCAATGAATCCACGTGTCTTATTTGTACCCAATAGGGTGAAAATGAGACTTGATGAAAGTCTTAAACAACTCCATTTAGTTACCAATGGATCACCCTCCAATGTAAGTGTTTGCATATAGATTTCCCACCAAGTTTGGGTGTGACCCTCTAGCTTTAGTCAAGAAAATGACATCTTCTTCTCTTCTCCTATGTTATGCACATTGAAGTAAACTTCTAGCTATTACAACTATTTATCAACTTCACAATGTCAACTTCACCTTAATAGGGCTTGATGCCCACTTTTCCTTCCACTTTGAATAGATCCCTAAAAGATGTGATGTTGGAACTTCATCTCTATTTCTCCATCTCTATATTTATCTCTTTAAGGTTCCCATTAGAGCCAACATTCGAGTTAGAGTTGTCAAGTTCAACAAAAGGTCTGAACTTGATACCTAGTCATGGCATCAATATCGCCTTACTACAAGAGATATCAGAGTCTTGCGCTCTCAATCTTGCAAATCTCTCTTTTGATTAATCCTTTGGAATGCTAGATTGTACTATGATCCTTCATGGCTAGAGTTTGAAAATATTTTATTTATATTCATTATTAAATCTTACAATATTTCATAAAATCTTGAAAAAAAATTACTTTGATATTAATATGATCTATACATTGTTTGTTGTAGATATTCCATTAGATACTTAATCACACCACATATTAAATACTATTATAAATAGTATGAAGTTATATTATATTTTACATTCATTGCTTATAATAAAAATGTAATATGACAAATATAACTCTCCAAATATTGAAATGAACTAAGAATATATTTAAAGAAAAATTACAATGGGAAAAATAAACACACATAAACGATAAGATATACCTTAAAAACTTTAATGTGAAAAAACCCAACAAGAAAATGAAGATGGAACCTTATTCTTCTAATTAATTTAAAATAAAATGAGAAATAATAGAAATAAAATCACAAATTAATTTATAAGATTTGAAAAATAAAGTCTTTATATAAATTAGTTAGCTTTAGGTATCTAGACCTTTTTTCTAACTTCTAGTTTTTTATTTGAATTTATATAATCTTTTTCCTTTAAATTTTTGGAAAGTATTTATTAAAATAATTAATTTAATTGTAGATATAAATTCTTCATTTTACTTTTTAATAATAATAACAATTTTATTTTATTTTATAATTAAAATAGAGTATAAAAATATAATTTAAGTGAGTTTACCTATTTTTTTCTAGCTAAGAAAATTACTCTTTATATTAGTTAATATAAAATGATACATTATTGTTCCATCTCTTTTGAAAATGTTGTTTAGGACTAGAAAATTGTTCATGGACTAAGATTTATAACCATTACTAGATATACTTATCTTGTGAGCAACAACCGAAAGCTATAAGCCGAGGATACCATTGATTACAGTGTTATCCATTTACATACCAAAAAATATATCTCGGTGCAAGAAAAAAACTTTGCCTCAACCTTAAAGATAAGTCTTTATCCTTGTACATGAATAGAGGATCAAAATACATTGATGATATGAGTGAGGCCTAGAGCATTATCTGCCCAACGGTTATATACTATCTTTCCATGGTGCTTGTGATCCATAAGCACTCTTTTAGAGAGAACATCAACTACCTTGTTGTAATCCCTGTAGGTGTGAGTAAAGGTTAAGCTATTGAAGTGGAAACAAAGCCTCTTAATACGATCCTTCCAACCTTCCAGTGCCAAGCTATGGAGACTGCCTCTACTGTTGCACCAATCTATGGAGACTGCCTCTACCGTTGCACCAATCTATAACCAACTTAGAGTCCCCAATGATTTGAATAGATTGAAGATTGTGAATTTTTTATAAAAAGAGGGTTGTCCAGACTCCCATCAGCTCTGCCCTATTGTTTGTGCCTGCACCAAGGTTAAAAGTTCATTTGATAAAGGAATTTTGATTTATTTGTATGACACCACCAGTCTTGTTGTTTTGTCTATCCCCGACGACCACACCATCAAACCATCCCACGATCCCTTGAAGCCTCGGAGGTGCTATGTTCTTTACTGTAGTTTTAGCCACCTGTAAAACCTTATTTGCATTATAACACATCATTGTATTTGTTGCCACCACCTGCGGGAGAGTAGTACCAAAATTGAAGAGGAGATTGTTACATTCTAACCATAAGAACCGACATACAGTTGTTGGGTGAGTGATAAATGAGTGATGTTTATTATCAAATGAAGTGATACAATCGTCAATCGTTTGGCCCTCCCAGATCAGCGTAATATTTAAGATACCTTCTAAAAAAGTCCAAACCTGACGAGTGAACGGGAAAGAAACAAATAAATGATATGCAGACTCCTAATTACAATGACACAGAGTACAAATACTCGGTCCTTTCTAGCCACGAGCCATCAGAGCATCCCAAGTGATAATTTTTCTTTTTAAAAGCAGCCAGAAGAACAATTTCATTTTCAATTCCATATGCCATTTCCAAAGTTTTTTATCCCAACCACAGTTGGTTGAATCCCACAAACTATCGATCAAAGCTCTATACAGATTTTTGACAGTAGGGAAGCCTGATTCGTCACCCCTCGACCATTTGAGCTCGTCCTCCATACGAGCTAGAAGAATACTAGCACCATCGAGTGCCCTTTTGTACCGATCCCATTCATTAGCTTGATCATCGATTAAGCCCAATTGATTTGAATCTTTCCAATAAGAAATAGGAGGCATATTTGAGGTCGTGTTACTTGCTTGATAGAAGAAAGTTATCCCTCTATTCTTTAAGGAAATCAACAAGGCATCCTACAGAAAGGAGTTAATGCCAAGGCCCATAATTTGATCCTGACCCGCCTGTACAGAGCATCCATTACCCGTCTTCCAACAAAGCCATTGGTCTAATAATGGCTTCGACTTTAATAAGTTTCTCCAGATTGGTGAGGAATCACCCTGAGATCTAATCTCTAATCTAAACCATCGAGAAACTGATACATAAGGTAAGTATTTATCTTTAATGACCTTTTTCCAAATCCCCTCTGTAGAGAGCCCACACCAAAGCGATTTAGCCACCAAAGATTTATTAAAGCAAACCAAATTCTTTATCCCCCTATCCTCCATCTTTTTTTGGCCTGGCTAAGCTGTCCCAATTACATAAGTGAATATGCTTCTTTTACTTTCCCCGTGACCAAATAAAGGTATAGATTAGTTGTCTTAATCTTTCAAGTACTGATGTCGAGATAGCGGCCAATGACATCCAATAAACTAGTTGGTTCACCAACACCGCTTTAATTAAAACAAGGCGGCCTCCGAGTGTGAGCCAATGGTTAAACCAATGGTCTAATATTTTTTCAAATTTCTTGATGAGCCAGCCCCAGTCTTCAACTTTGTAGCAATTTGGTTTTAGAAAAAAACCCAGATACTTGAGACCGGTGTCTATGGGCTCAAAACTTTATGGGAAGAGCTCTTTGAAAGTGTAGATTTTTAATGACTAAAATCAACAAACTGAAATTTTGTCAAACACTTAGCAACCTAGAGATAATTGTCTTCATAAGCTTCATAAATGCAAAAACCCACATTCAGAAATTTCCATAAGAAGAAATACACATTTCTAAGGAAAATATGCAGCGGAAAAACACAGTGGACAACAACCCAATAACACTCAGAAATTTAGGCAAATGCCAGGGAAAACCCCAATGTGGGGAAACCCAACGAGAGAGAGAGAGAGATCTTATTATTATGCTTCAGGAAAGTACAAAACAACAACAAATCTACATTTCCAGCCAAGGAAAATACCTCACAGCACCAAATCTATCCCACAGAAATCTGCCTCATTTTCCATGCCAAAACCGTACCGTTGGCCGACCTCTTCTGTACCTCGTTTTCTGTGCCCACCGTCACCTGTAAGGATTGTTCCTTATGGCCCAGAAACAACCACAAAAAATCTATAAACCGCCTCGAAAATTGTGCTAAAAATTGCCTCAATTTTCGTGCCCAAACCCATATGGTTGTACGGACCATACGAAATTGTATGGACTGTATGGATCTATACAATACGACCTCCCACAACAGAAAAATATTTCGGCCAAAAATTCACAGAAAAAATTTCTCGGGAAGCATGCCTTCTTTCCTCGAAAAACGTGCCCTCTTTGCTGCTCACTTTCCTCTCTCAATCATGCTTAGAAAATCTCTCTAACTCTCCTCCCGATGTGCTCTCAACATCCTCCCGATATCTTCACAACATGTCTTGCACACTATCCAATGCATTCTTTTATAATCTAAAAATGATATTTCCCCCCCAAAAGTGTCTTTTCACCTTCCCAACCCTAGATCCAAAGGCCAATATTAGATCTTTCCTTTTTCAATATCAAGGGTCATGATCCATTCCCTCCCAAATGTCCCATTTAAAATTAAAGTGAATTTCACTTTATTACATAAGTGCTTTATGAAAATAAAGTCACTTTAAAAATAGAAGGTACACTTTATTAAAAAAAGTCACTTTACTAAAAGAACCACTTAAAACAACTTTATAGAAACTATTACAAAGTCAAGTTCTTGGTAGTGCAAATATTAAGGTAACATCCGCATACAAGACAAAACATGTGGAGTACCTACCGAGCTAAAAAATCTAACACTCCCTCTCAGTGAGGGAGGTACTTCTGGTATCACCTCCAGAATCTGTCTCCATCTGATCAGCTACCATAGCTGCTCCCTCTATACTAGAAGTCTCTGCTCCCTTTGAACATGAAGCCACTACTCCCACTGCACTAGAAGCCTCTGCTGCTACCTCTGTTGTACCACGAACTAAAGACATGTTCCTAGGAGTCTGCACACTCTCCTGAGCATCCAACTATGTCGACTCATGCCTACTGAGTCCCTTGAGAGTCTCGGAAGAAGACAAAGTGCCATGTATCAACTCTCTCTCCCGTGCTACTTGCCAACCCTACGACACAGAATCTGAGTCCAGAAATCCACTGGACCCCAACACAGGTCTACCCAACAACCTGTATAAGCCCTCATACTTGACACCAAGCATTACTGTTGTGTCAGCAGTTGCTCCCGCAAGATACAAAAACACATGTCCACTGTTGAAAACAACTCCAAATCCACTCTCATCCAAAGCTGACATTGAGAGAAAATTAACTTTCAACTATGGAACATATAACACCTCGCCAACCTCCAGAAGACCTCCTGATTGTAGTTGGAATCTCATCCTTCCAACCCCCTTTACTGCCCACAATTCACAATATAGTTTGAGTCTATCTCTGTAAGATCGAGGAAAATTGACCTTAACCCGATCATGTGCCAAGAAGCACCACAGTCCACAAACCAAGATTCAATGTCCTCAAACACTAGGCATCCACTACCCACGGAACCAGCCATGAGAGAGAACTCTTTATCAAATCTCCGAGTAAACTCTACAACTTCTGCTGAAGCTGACACTTCTGGTTCTGGTTTCTTCTTCTTGTTGTTCAGACATCGACTAACATAGTGGTTAGTCTTGTGACATGCAAAGCATCTCACCTTTCTCATGTCCTTCTTATTGCCCTTTACCACAAGAGCAACATTCTTGTCATCTTTGTCCACCTGACAAAGAACCTCTTCTGCCTTCTTCAAGCAAATACAACAACAAATCACTTGTTGTTCCAAGTGTCAAATGTTGCCCACTAAACTTCAGAGCACAAGCTCTGATACCATGTAGATTTTTAATGACTAAAATTAGCAAATTGAAATTCTGTCAAACACTTAGCAACCTAGAGATAATTGTCTTCATAAACTTCATAAATGGAAAAACCCACATTCAAAAATTTCCATAAACAGAAATACACATTGCTAAGCAAAATATGCAGCGGAAAAACACAGCGGAGAACAACCCAGTAACACTCAGAAATTTAGGCAAATGCCAGGGAAAACTCCAATGTGGGGAAACCCAATGAGAGAGAGAGAGAGAGATCTTATTATTATGCTTCAGGAAAGTACAAAACAACAACAAATCTACATTTCCAGCCAAGGAAAATACCCCACAACACCAAATCTTCCCCACATAAATTTGCCTCATTTTTCGTGCCAAAACCGTACCATTGTCCGACCTCTTCTGTACCTCATTTTTTGTGCCCACAGTCACCTGTACGGACTGTTTTGTACGATCCAGAAACAACCACAAAAAATCTTGAAACCACCTCAAAAACCGTGCCAAAAATCGCCTTGATTTTCGTGCCCAAATCCATACGGACTGTACGGATCCGTATAGTACAACCTCCCACAGAAGAAAAATATTTCAGCCAAAAATTCACAGAATTTTTTTCTCGAGAATCGTGCCTTCTTTCCTCGAAAAATGTGCCCTCTTTGCAACTCACTTTCCTCTCTCAAGTATGCTCAGAAAATCTCTCTAACTCTCCTCCGAATGTGCTCTCAACATCCTCCCGATGTCTTCACAATATGTCTTGTACACTACCCAATGGATTCTTTTATAATCTGAAAAATGACATTTCTCCCCCAAAAGTGTCTTTTCACCTTCCCAACCCTAGATCCAAAGGCCAAGATTAGATCTTTCCTTTTTCAAGATCAAGGGTCACGATCCATTCCCAACAAAATGTCTCATTTAAAATTAAAGTGAATTTCACTTTATTACATAAGTGCTTTATGAAAATAAAGTCACTTTAAAAATAGAAGGTACACTTTATTAAAAAAAGTCACTTTACTAACATAACCACTTAAAACAACTTTATAAAAACTATTACAAAGTCAAGTTCTTGGATAGTGGATTTTCATTCGTTAATATATAATGCCGTGGTATTTTGAAAAATTTTCAGAATGTCTGCAATAACGATCCACTCAGCTAAGTTGCCTTTCGACATAATCAACACATCATCCACAAATAGGAGGTGTGGAATATTCATAATCCTTGAAACCTTTATGCATGTTAACGAGCCAACTTCCTTCTCCTTTCTGATGAGGATTCTCAGGCTTTCCATAAACAAGATAAAAAGGAGCGGCAACAGTGGGCATCCCTGTCTGAGGCCTTTTCCCCTTTGAAAAAACGGTGATGGTTCCCCATTAATTAAGACAACGTAAGAGACCAAAGTAACACAACTCATGATCCAGCTAGTGGTTGGTAAACCGAAACCTGACTTGATAAGAATCATCCTTAAAAACTCCCAATCGATTAAATCATAGGATTTTCTAAGATCAAGCTTTAGAATTAAAGCCTTATGGTTTTTGGATTTAATGTTGTGGAGGCATTCCTGAGCCATCCCCACTGCATCAAGGATATGTCTTCCATGTAAAAAACCCAACCGCTCTTCAGCTAAACCCTTGGAAAGAATTGGCCTCAATCTGTTTGCCAACAATTTAGAAATGATCTTATAACATAAGTTACAAAGAGAGATAGGTCGTTAATCCCCAAAAGATGCAGGATTATTAGCTTTTGGAATTAAAACTATGAAGGTGGAATTTAAAGCTTTTATCACTTCTCCCTTTTGTCTCGATTCCTCGACCATGCCAAGAAGATCGTCAACCACCAACTCAAAATAGTGGAGGAAAAACTCCACTGTCCAGTCATCCGAGCCTAGGATTTTATCTTTTGAAAAATCCTTTAGAATATTCATAATATATTCCATACTGCACGGTTTTTCCATCAACTGTGTATCTTCCTCTGACACCAAAGACGGGTAACGGTTTGCCACTAATGTTTGATCCTCGCTAATAATTCTTGTTGTAGTGCTCAGATGTTTAAAATAATTTACAACTTCCTCCTTTAATTCTTTGGGCCCCGAAAGTTTTATCCCCTCCTCTGAGTGTAATTCCCAAATCTGTTTATGATTTTTTTGGGCACTAGCATAATAATGGAAGTACTTGGTATTGTGGTCTCCACTTTGTAACCAAACCGCTCGACGTTTCTGATGCCAAGATTCTTCCTCTACTTTTAATAACTGAATTCTCTCAACTTCCTTTTTTCTTATCAGATCAGTTAAGTCCACATTCTACAGATCCACTAATGATGCTTGATACAAGTTCTGTAAATCCTCTTCAAGTGTGTCCATATTTTGAGTAAAAAGTTTCTTATAGATCTTGCTCCACTTCTTGATCTCTATTTTAAGGCATTTTAGCTTCCACACCAATCTATGTTGGCATCCAGTCTCTTGAAGAAACTTTGGGTCCTTCCATATTTCCGAAACTATACGTGAGAACTCTGCTTCCCACATCCAACCTGGATTTAATTTAAAAGGGTGAAATTTTCGCTGATGGATGCCATCAAGTTGGAGAAAAATAGGGGCATGGTATGAGACATAAGGCATAGCCACCCAGTCCCGATATCGTGCCACCTTCCCAAGAAGATCAGTTGAAACAAAGTGTTTATCCAATCGTTTGTAAATGTTGTCTCCCCCCTGCCGACCATTCCTCCATGTTGGTGCCAAAAACTCGAGGATAATGTCCACCAAACCTCCATCTATGAAAATGTATTTTAGGAAAGATGCTAGTGGATCTAGATGACCATTAGAGCCCCAACTCTCTCCTTCAGATAATGTGAAATTGAAATCGCCAACGACTATCAAATTCTGATGTGAGAATAGACCTATATCTTTTACCTTCTGCCAAAACTCTTTTCTATTTGTACACGGGCCATATACGTTGAGGAAAGATATTTGCTCCTTTAACTCATAAATAAAACCTGTCAATAGTAACCCACCAAAACAAATGTAAGGTATCAATTCAAACTTTGTTGGGTCCAAAGCAACTAAATTACCCCCCGATCTTCCGGCCAAACTAACCACAACCATGTTCCACTCTGGTTTTAGACGACTGAGGAAAGACCGAGCTCAAATCTCATCCACTAAAGTCTCAGAATATAATATTTGGTTGGTGCTGCTAAAAAAGATGGCGTACTGAGGCAAGTTTATGGGAACCCCCCACTCCCCTTAAGTTTAAGGACAAAATTATCATGACTTAAGGTGAGCTAGGTCTTTAATGCCTCTAAGCGCCCCATGTTCAGAATCAGAAGAAGAGAACGATACCCGTTCCTTTGTGCATACCTCCGCTCGTTTTCAAGCACTCTGAGTTTTGATGGGAGAAAGTTCACAGCCTAAACCCTTCGACCACAAAAAACACTTGGCACCCATGGCTGGAGGATCTGCCAGTGAGCTCTGTGTAGTACAACAATGAGACATAGAAGGGTCAACAATAACTATCTCTTTTCCTCTAAAGGTAAGTAATGCTTGAGGCTCTGAGAGTTCATGTAGCACCAGAACCAGTGTGTCCAGAACCGCACTGAGGCTACCACCCCCCTATCCACCTTGCTTAACCCCACGACATGTCTAAGATCCTATACTGATGAAAGGAGAGTCGCTTCAGTCTCAATTAACAAAGGTTTTGAAGAGCCCCCCAATGGTTATCCCATACAAAGTCCAATTCCGATGAGTTTGGCACATTCCCTCTCCCCACCCTACCCAAACCATAATCCAACCCAGACGTCCTTATAACAAAAGGTAATCTTGAGGCTCCCGCGGTATTCCCCAAAAATTCCCTAACAGAAGGTGTAGGATACACAGAGGGACGAGCACCCCTTTGAGTCTAAGACTGACCCCCCCTGAGCTCAAGCGCTTACATGGGAATAAATCCGATAAGGATTCCATCATCGGCGATTCGACAGGGGTGTCAGTAGGAGAAAGAAATAAGTCCCCTCCCAATGACTGATCCAAACTAATCCTTTCCCAAGAAGAAATAGAAAGTTAAAGAGAAGGACATAGAGTTTTTACCTTACCTGTGAAGGAGGTGTCAGAACAGTCATCCTCGGGTGAAACAACTTCAGGGATATGAACATTCCATCCACCCAACGAAACTTCAGGAGGGTCTGAGTTAGTAGGGTTCCGTAACAACACAGATTCTGATGAAGAGTCGTCCTGATAAAATCCTTGGCAATCCCGATGGAGGTGACTTGTCTGTCTGCACCTTGTGCACCAGAACGAGAGCCCCATATAATTGAAAGTCTGAGTGCGAATCATCCCTCGTGATTCCAATTCCACTGCTTCTGGGAGACCCACATGTATATCAATTTCAACTAACACTCTACACATACGCTTGTCTCCTGCTAATAGAGCCTCCTCATCTACCGCCAGAAACTGACCAAGCCCATTGGCTATCTCCATCAAGGTCTGCTTATTCCACGACTGTAGTGGCAGGCTAGGCATTAAAACCCAAAGGTGACGAAAATGGAAGTACTCCTTTGCGGGATCAAAAGAAATGTGCCCATGTTTCATCATAATACTTCTTCCATCCACCAACCACCTAGAATCTAGAATAAGAGAAGCATCCTCTGTTTTACGACACTTAAATCCAAACTAACCTTGAGTCAGGTGAGTAATATTCGACGAATACCCTAGGAGGGGTTTCCAAGTTGACTCCACCCAGTGTTCCAGGGATACTGCAACTAACTTACGATATGAGAACCTGTCGACTAAGGTGCACATGGCCATCGTGCACACGCCCTCCAACCCAACGTTAGAGCCGAGGATGAAACGTAGTTTCACTTTGTTGGTTTTCCAAGGTTTGAAAAACCTAGGTCCTGGTCTGGGAGTTGAGGGGGCATGCAGTTGTTCCTTTGGAGTATTCCCAGTAGATGAAATTGTTCTCTTCTGATCAGAGGTAAACGAAAAATACCCACCAGGAAGCCTACTACCAGCCAGGGACTTTGAGCCTAGAACAAAACCATCCAGAGTATCAGGGATGGAAGACAGTTTGTTAAGAGTATTGATAGGGAGATGGCAACTCGCGTAATGTGGTTGATGTTCTGAGGCCTCGGTAAACAATCCTGCTTGCTTCCAAATGGCCTCATCCATTGAGCTCATTAAAGCATTAACAATCGCTTCCATCATCTTTGATGAAAATTCGTCACCTCAACCACCTTGAAACAAGAAACAAAGCCTATGCAATAAAGAGGAAGAGATGGTCCGTCAGAATCGAAAAGAAACTAATGAGGAAGGAACGAGCTCACCAAAAGAGTACATAAAAGGGACGTCGAAGGTCCTGAAATCAAGCAGGAGCCAGGCTCGAAGAAAGACAAGTGTGACACTTGGAAAAACCTACACCTACGACATCAAGCTCACTAAAGGTCAACATTAAAATACTAGAGATTGACCAGTAAAAAGACAACCTCCTGTGTGATACCAAGCATAACTCCAAGACAACTGTCAACTGATGGGACTGTAGGAGAGTCCTTTCCGAATAGGCTTAGGTCCCCACTAAGAACTAGACTAAAAAAGAATATAAGAAATAAGTAGCAAGCATGGGGGTTAACAGTCCTCTCAACACCCTGAGAAAACATCTAAAAAATCCTAGTCTACAAAAAGCCAAAGGGAGTTTGCTGGAAACCTGACTAGCTAGAGGTCCTCCAGTGTAACAGTACTCCTAAGAATCAGTCCTCCAGTATCATTCCTCCATTGTTGTAGTCCTCCATTGTAGATATCCTCCATTGTTGCAGACCACTTCTCGAAACATCGACCCTGAATTGTTTATTACTATTGGTCTCTAAACCCTCTTTCTCTGTAAACTCTGCAAAGCAAGTCATTCATGAGTTTACCTATTAAAAACATATATTTAGAAAACATGTATTTAGATTTGAATTTGTAAAAATAAGATATATATATTTGATCCATGCATGATATGTTTCTGCCAAGTTCCAACCACCCAAACCCATTGTAGGCAAATTGAATGATACAGGATCAAACTACCCATTGATCAATTAGATTCCATAACCACATCGACACATTCCAATACTAGCACCTTCTTCCTCCATCGCCAAATATATACATACATATCTCAGGCATTGAGCTTGGCTTAAATACTTATTACTATTCCTTTGATTTTCCCTCCACCGTCTTTAATTACCCAAAGAATGGAATGGAACATTTTCACTGCTTTATCCCTATAGAAAACTACTATTTTATGTAATAATAGAGCATTTAATGAGAAACTATTCATAAATGTTGATCTAAATTTCTTTTCCCAATGTCATATTCATAAAATGGTCATAACTAGCGATCAAATTTGAACCCGTCCGAGCCCTTCCCTTCCAAAGGGTTTTGGCTAATCAAATAAGTATTAATTAAATTATGTTCTTTAAAACAAAATTAAAATATAAATTTTACACATTAATTAAGAAGGAGAGAATTGATAACAATGTTTATAAAGAAGGGTGATTTTTTAATAAGTCATCAAAATTAATTTTACATAATCCATTATGTATTTCATTAGAAGCCATAAAATTGTTTTGATACTAATATGATCTATGGATTGTTGTGGATATACCACTAAACAGTTCATCATGACAAATCTTAAATACTATTGCAAATATTGTGAGGTTATGTTCTATTATGTTGATCTATAAACCGTCATGGATATTCTAGTGGAATAGTTCGTCACACCAAATCTTAAACTATTATGAAATCTTAGATTTTTTGAAGTTTATTTCCGTAGATCCCAAATTATTTAATTACTAGCTTTGCTTGAATCTAAGAAATAAATTAAATATAAAAATAAAGAACATGCAAAAAATACACACCATCCACACAAATGAACTCAAGATTTGATTTGGGAAACCCAATATGGGAGAAAACCTAGCTAGAAGGTGAGGTCTATGCTCTACTCTATTTGCTTCAGTTATAAAATGCACATGCAAAGGAATGAGAACTCACTATGGAGTTACCTTTTGACATTGTAAAATAAACAAATGCTACAAAATCCCCCTCCTCTATTATTCTCAATAAATACCACTCTTAGATGTTTTGATCAACCATGGAACAAGATACACTGCAAAGAATGGAACCCCTTCTCCTCCTAGCGGCTCGGTATTTAACATAGGTCGATAGCCATATAGGTGTAGGGTTTTGACTTCCTCAACCCTCAATTGCAATAATGTTTTGGACCTTCTAGAATATTCTTGAAATTACACACGTGGCTATCCCCATATGTGTAAATAATGGGAGTTGACATGGCATCCTCTCGTACCCTAGTAGTTAGCACGGTAGTTCAACTTGTGGGAAGAATAAATTTTTCATACGAACTATGATTGACATGATTTTTGTGTCATTGGAAAGGTCTCTGAGTGTAGATCAACGTCAAGGGGTCCTCATTAAAGATGGGAAAATTTTGACCCCCCAAAATTCCATTTGATGCATTGAAATGGCTCTAGAAGCAAATGAAGTGAAGAAGAGGCTCATGGAGCAAGGAGTGATTCGACCGAGCACCTCACCTTGTGAGTCACCTATAATTATAGTACCCAAGAAGGATGGGACTTGGCGGATTTGTATCAATTAAATAACTTTTAAAAAGATTAATCTCAAGAAACAATACGCTCTACCTAGGATCGATGATTTGTTTGACTAGTTGTAACATGCCAAGTACTTCACCAAGTTGGAAAAGAAATCAAGATACCACTAGGTGCGTGTCAAAGAAGAAGACACTTGGAAGACCATCCTCAAGACAAGGAAAGGTTTGTATGAATGGTTGGTCATGCCATTTGGCTTATGTAATGCACCAACTACATTTATGTGACTGATGAATGATGTGCTATGCCTATATTTAGATTAATTTCTTATGGTGTGTTTGGATAATATATTGGTTTATAGTTCCACCTGGAAAGAGCATATCTCACATCTTATGCAAGCGTTATAGACCCTGAAAAGCACTAGTTGTTGGCTAACCTCAATAAATGTGAGTTTTCTCAGCAGTCATTGGTGTATTTGGGGTATGTTATCGTTGGAGGGGAACTTAAGATAGATCCCGTAAAGATGGAGGCCATCATGAAATGGCCAGTTCCTATGACTAACACTGAAGTTAGGAGCTTTGTTGGGGCATTGTAATACTTGTAGAAGTTCATAGCTTCATTTTCAATAGTAGTTTCACCACTCCACACCATAACAATGAGTGATAAGAGTTTCTAGTGGGGGAAGAATTAGTAGAAGGATTTCGATTAGTTGAAAAATAAAGATTAGTCAAGAACCAGTTCTTGCATTGCCAAACTTGAAAAATCCTTTTGAAGTGGAAACAAATGCAAATGGGTATGCCATGGGAGAAGTTTTGATGCAAGGAGGAAGGATTGCATGCTATCATTCTGAAATATTTCTCAACTACCCTACCAATGACAAGGAACTCTATGACTTGGTTCAAGATGTCAAGAAGTAGAAGCACTATATGATGGAAAAGGAGAGCATCATCCACATAGATCACCCAATCACTATAATATTTGCAGGATCAAAGTAATATACAACAAACAAAACATTACAAGTGGATGGGGTTTTTACAATAGTTTCATCTAGTCATTAAGTATAAGAAGGGTAGCAAAAACAGGTCAACGAACATGCTTTCAAGGCCACCCACATACAAGATTACAACTTTGGGAACTCTGATGCACATGGATCCTTTTAACCTGATGCATACAAAGAGGCATACACATAAGATGATGTCTTCAAGGAGGTGTTTCAAAAACTACAAGGCCAAATTCATTTAGAATAAGGTGATGGTAAGGATGACTATTATCTCCATAATTGGTTACTCTATAAGCTTGACAAGCTTTTTGTTCCTAAAGGTGAAAGATTGCAACTTATCAAGGCTCACACCTCCAAGATTGTAGAACATTTTGGTTTTGGGAAGACAATTGCTAACTTATAGAGACATGTGTACTGATCCGAAATGAAAGAAGATATAGCATGGTATATTATGTTGATTTTATGTAATTTTGGAAGTTATTCCTAAGTGTAATTGTATTGTTCATAACCTCATGGTATATTATGTTGAGATTTTATGTAATTTTGGAAGTTATTCCTAAGTGTAATTTTATTGTTCATAACCTCGAGAAGGTTGACTTGATAATTCATTGTGAAAGGGTTTATTGATAAGTCATTGTGAAAGGGTTTATTGATAAGTCATGTCTTTTAGGTATTTTAGAGTATAAATAGAGGTTATTTCGAGTCATATTGAAACATCTCATTGAATATAAGTACAAGAAAGTAGTGCACACTTATCTAGGAGGCTATTCTTGGTTCATGTCTATTTGGTCTTGATTTCGTGAAAGAGCACTGTATGGCATTGTACATGTTGGAGGAATCTATACTGAGGAAATTTTGCAGGGTTTTCTCCCCCTTGAGGGTTTCCTTGAGGATACATCTTGTTTTTATTTGGATATCTATCTTTTAGTTGTGATCCTTTTTGCATTATTAAACAATAATGAAAGAATATATACATTATCATCTCTCATACAAAAATTTCAACATGGTATCAGAGCGGGCTGGGCTTGACTCCCTCATAGGAGAGCCCAGGAAAATGAGAGAGATAACTTGAGTCTTGTGTGAATATTTCATCTCTCTTAAAAAATCAACAAGAGTTAGAGTTTTTGATTGAGTATGACAGACGTCTCCCCCCTCACACAACATTCTCCCGCCGTCTCCAAAGAGTGTTATGAGAGTTTGGAATTTTCAATGTTTTGAAAGATTACGACGACGAGTTCTTGTGCTACCAGAGGTACCTACAACATTCACCAATGGAGAGGATGTTTCTAGTGTTCAATCCTCTCTTTCCCGATGAGGGAAAATGATGGAATTTAAGGGTTTCAACCACTGACTGCTACGGGGGAAGTCTTTCAAATATTGCAGGAATCGCCTTCGATCGGAAAAACAAGAAAACTTGGAAGAAGATAGAAGAGTCAAAGGAAATTAACAATAAACTTAAAATTGGTTCACCCTCAGATGCTAATGCTCAAATTGTGAATGAACGTTTTCTGTGTTGGTTGATGTGAGAAATGGATTTTTAGAGCAGCCGAATACAATCTACTCCCACCTTATTCATTATGGGAACCTTATTGTCTCTTGGGAGGTCAGGGTGTTTAGCGGGTCAAACTCTTTGACAAGGATCTCATAATAACATATATATGGGTTTATGACATGTCACACCATTCTTGGGAATGTTTGGGCACAACTCGATATTTGAATGAGCTAGACACTTGCTAGAGAAATGATGCCAACTTGGAATACCACCGACAAGCATTGCCCGACTGTGAAATCAGTTTCGGAAGTGGTGCAGTCGGAGGGAGGTATGGGAGAATATACACAGTGACCAACCTAGGGGATGGCCTTGTGAAATTCAAATTCGACACCTTGCGTTATGGAGTAATCTTGTATGCACCTCTATGGATCATATTCCAGCACATAATGTTGATCAAATTAAATGCGGAATTGATGGTGAACAACTATAAGACCATAGATGGGAGAAGATCCATTGTGGAAATGGCCCATGGGCCCTCCATCATCGTGCAGTATGTGAGCCATGTGATAATCCAGAGCCTCAACATTCATGATTGCATGTCTTTGAGGTCTGACATGGTGAAGAGCTCCCCGTATCATACTGGTTACAGGAAAGGATTAGACAGGGACATGATCGTTGTCTTTGGATCGAGTAACGTCTGGATAGATAATTGCACCATCTCTCACTACACCAATGGGATTATCGATGTGATTAACACATAAACTATGAAAGACATAGTTCTCAGAGGCAACACACACTAGTGGCAATGATTAAACCCTTCTATGTATTCAGAGTCGGGGTTCCGTGTAGCAATCTGCTGCACTCTCTTAGCAACAGAGGTAGAATATTGAGGAAACATGTTTATGGATTCTTTACACACATGCTCCATACTGAACACAGAGAAGAACATTGGTTGATGATGTTTGAAAGAACATTGTTATATGACATCAGATTTTTTCTCATGGAAGCACAAGCCGCATGCTTTAAATCCAAACTAATTCACATTTACCAATGTTTTTAAAGCATGCACCATTCTAACAACTATGGAACATGGCAAAGAGATTCATGTTTATATCATTAAAACATGATTTCATTGTGATTTTTTTGTGGGAAGCGCTTTGGTTGACATGTATGGAAAGTGTGAAGATATGGAAAGTGCACGTGAGGTGTTTCATGAAATTGTTTAGCTACATGTTGTATTGTGGACTGTGATGATTGCAGCATGTGATCAACATGGCCATGGCAAGGAAGCCCTTATACTGTTTGAAGAAATGCAGTCCACAGGGATGAAACCAGACCACATTTGTTGTTTTATCTGCATGCAACTTAGAGGGCGTAGTGAACAAAGTCCATGAGTACTTTCACTCCATGAGTCAAGATTATGGCATTATTCAAAGAGTGGAACATTATGACTACATGGTGGATCTTCTTGGTCGTGTTGGATGCTTGGATGAGGTATAGAAATTAGTCAAGAAAATCCCACTTGAATGTGGCTCAATGGTGTGGCTGACCTTTCTTGTGGCTTGCAGAGTCCATGGCAATATGGAGAATGAGAACAGTGTGCATTTCTTGCACATAGGAATGAGTATTCTCAACCTCGTTGAGAATTGCTAGCACATAGAAGATAGTCGATTTCTTGTGAATTGAATTTGTCTATTTGAAATTCCTTGTTCTCTTATGAATGGGAGGATGATAATGGAATCAACTATTTTAACTATTTTCGTTGTGTTGAGCCTTACTCTCTTTACGTTCTGGATAAATTACCGTGGAAATGATTTCTCCATGGAGATGTTCTTGTTATTGTTCTAGTCAAGTTACCATGGATACCTGGTTAGTAGATTGTGATGCTTCTAGGCACATGATAGTTTACCGATATTCTTATACTATGTGACACTCATGGATCTTCTTCATAAATACAAAGGATGAGGTCTTCAATAGATTCTAAGAGTTCAGAGCTCAGGTAGAGAAATTAACAGAGAAGAAGATCAAGATCAACACGAATATTTGGAGAGAAGTGATTGAGATGGACATAAGAAGTGGTGACAAACCCTCTGTATTTGAGATCACATGAAGCTTGTGTCAATGTATTGATGTGGTGGTTACCATGATATTGTGTGCTTTGGAAAATGGAAATATTGTCACAAAGTCACAGAGGGAGCATCCAGTGAGGTAGACTGGACAATCAGGGTTTTCAGTGACAAAGGGAGTTGGCCTCTGAGTTCGATATGAATGATCTTGGTCTGATGCACTATTACTTGGGAATGGAGGTATGGAAAAATCTTAGTTTAATCTTCTTAGGTCAAGATAAGTATGCAATGGAAATCCTGAAGAGGTTTGGGATATTGGATTGCAAGGAAATGGCTACACCTATGGTATCAAATTTGAAGTTGTTGCAGGATACGATTTCAGAGCTTGTGGATTTTACATTATACAAGTAGATGATTGGATCATTGATGTATTTGACGAATACATGACGAAATATATGTTTTGATGTGAACACCATGAGTCAGTACATGGTTGACCCCAGACGTGTTCATATGATTGTAGTAAAACATGTGATGAGGTACCTTTAAAGGTACAGTGGATTATGGGCTCAAGTATGTTGCAAACAGTGAGATTGGTCTACTTGGATAATCAGATTCAGATTGGGTTGGTAGTGTTGCAAACCAGAAAAGTACATTGGGATGTTGCTTCACTTTGGGATCCGATATGATTTCATGGATTAGTAAGAAGCAATCATGTGTAGCACTTAGTATAATTGAGGTAGAGTATGTGGAAGCATGTGCAACAAGTCACGAAGCAGTGTGGCTTAGGAAATTGTTGATTGGATTATTCGATATTGCGATGGAGGGACCTGTATCTTGTGTGACAACCAGAGTTGTATAAAGTTGTCAGAGAACCCAATGTTTCATGATAGGTATAAGCATATCGAAATCATGTATCAATATATCATGTATATGGTGCAGAAGGGAGATGTGAGGCTCCAATATGTGGCTACCGATGAGCAGGTTGTGGATGTGTTGAAAAAGTCGTTGTCAAGGAAGAATTTGAGTACTTCATGGACAAGCTCGACATAGTCCCTCTTTAGAGGGAGTGATGGCTTCAGATGTTATTGTAGGGTAGTGGATGTCATGATGGCATGTTGTAGCTATTGGAGAGACACCCATTGGCCCTGTATGCATGTTGAAGAGACGAGGTACATATTTTACCGTAGGGTATTGTATGTCATGCATAATATATCCAAGTTTTCTGCAAGAAATTGGATAGTCTAATGATGACATGTTTTAGCTATTGGAGAGCTACCCACTGGCCTTGGATGCACGTTGTGAATTCACTATGGATTTCATGTGATGTATAGATTTGTGTGTTCTAAATTCAATGGTCATGAGCTCGTGTGGATGGGGACAATGTTAGAGTCTGTGTCAGATAGAATACCTTCCTCATTAAGAGAGAGTGTTGAGATTTTATGTAATTTCAGAAGTTATTCCTAAGTGCAATTGTACTGGTCATAACCTCGATAAGGTTGACTTGATAAGTCATTGTGAAATGGTTTATTAATAATTCATTGTGAAATGGTTTATTGATAAGTCATTGTGAAAGGTTTTATTGATAATTCATGTATTTTAGATATTTTAGAGTATACATAGAGGTTATATCGAATCATATTGAAACATCTCATTGAATATAAGTACAAGAAAGTAGTGCACACTTATCTAGGAGGCTATTCTTTCTTTGTGTCTCTTTGGTCTTGATTTCATGAAAGAGCATTGCATGACATTGTACATGTTGGAGGAATCTATAATGAGGAAAGTTTGCAGGGTTTTCTCCCCCTTGAGGGTTTCCCTGAGGATACGTCTTGTTGTTCTGTGGATATCTATCTTTCAATTGTGATCATTTTTGCATATTAAATAATAATGAAAGAATATATACAATATCATCTCTCATACAAAAATTTCAACATATTAGAGGATGCATACTTTGTTGTACCAACAAACCCAGTAATAGGAAGAAAGGTATATACCATCCCTTACCTGTACCCACTCGACCTTGGGAAATAATTTCCATGGATTTTGTGGGAGGTTTACCAACAACCATGAAGGTACATGACTATCTGTGTGTGGTAGTTGATAGGTTCAATAAGATATGTATTCTCATGCATTGAAAAAAGACCATCAAAGAACAAGAAGCAACAAACAAGTTCTTTGAACAAATCTAGGTGCACTTTGGGATACCAAGGAGCATCATCTCAGAAAAGGATACCCGATTTCTCAGTGCATTTTGGACTACATTGTGTGATAAGAGGGAAACTAAGTTGAAGATATTTATATTATTCCATCCACAAACCGATGGGAAGACAAAATTAGTCAATAGGATTTTGGTTCAGATTTTGAGGGGTTATAATTAGAAGCATATGAAGACCTGGGATGGAAATTTGATTTATATACAACACTCTTATAACATAGTAGTCCACACTTCTACTGGTAAGTCACCTTTTGAAACTTACTCTGGATATTTTCCACCTTCACCATTGGATGTTGTATATGGACAACAAGGAGGAGTGAGGGAGGACCTCATAGGCGATGCATTGAGAGTAGAAAAAATTGTTTAGAAGATTAGATAGATCCATTTGCAAGTACATGAGACATTAAAGAAGTCACGTGAAAAGTATAAGGCCATAAATGATCAACAAAAAACCAAGAAGTCATTCAAAGTGGGGCATAAGGTTTGGTTACAACTGAACAAGGAAAGACTACAAGGTCTTGTTAAGAAGACCAAGGATATGTGGTATGACCCTTTCGATATATTGGAGAAGGTAGGAGATAACACCTACAAACTCAATATATCCCCATACATGTGCATTTACTTAGTAGTGAATGTAGAGAATTTGAAACTCTATGAGCCTTCCATGTTGGATCAGGAGGAGTAGCAGACACTACCTACCATATAGGACTTAGCACCAAATGCTCAGGAAGAGTTGGCAGAAGACACAATTTTGTAGAACAAGTACAAAAATAAAAGATAGGGGCAACATGACCTTTGGCAGATTGGGTTGAGAGGAAAACCTCTAGGGAAAGCAAAATGGTACTCTAGAGAGAAGGTTGGAGGGAATTTCCTCACCTCATTCAGTAAAGCTTTTGGGGACCAAAAGCTTCCTTAAATGGGGAGGTATGATCTAGATTGGATCATTATATTATTTTCATCTATCTCAATGATTTTAGAGTGGAAAAAACTGGAAGAATCAACTTGCAGAGTCATTTTAATGGCAGGGCTCAATTTGAAAAATTAGGGTTTGAAACATTTTGTAGCCATTTTGAGGGATCAAACGACATTTTTTTGGGTAAAACATTACCTAGTTTATAGTCAAAGACCTTTCTAATGGCACAAAAATGGCTCCAGAAGGTTTCGAACCCCATTCGAAATTGGAACCTACCATTAAAATGACCCTGCAAGTTGATTCCTCCATTTTTTTTCACTTTAAAAACATCAAGATAGATGACAAATAATATAATGATCCAATCTAAATCATATAAATGATTGACTATAATAAATATATAATTATATTATAACACTCAAAATAATGAAATAAAATGAAAATATAAAAGAAAAGTAATAGCAACAAAAATAAGCACACTATCAACATAATGACCATAAAATATACCCTAAAAAATCCAAGTAAAGAAACCCAATAATAAGATAAAGATTGTGCTTTGTTGCTCCAACTAACTTATAATAAATAACTTATAATAAATTGGAGATAATCTAGATAAGGGTATGAGTTAATCTATATGTTTTGATAAATGAAGTGTTCATATAAATTAGCCTCGGGTATCTAGAGCGTTTCTAACTTCTAGCTTTTAGAATTTTCTCATCAACATATCATTTTGACTTAGATTTGGGTTATAAGTGGTGTTTCAATTCTTAAGGTTTTGTTTTATAGAATGTTTTTAGTTTCTTCTTAGAGTTTGTATAAATTTTTTAATTTGAAGATAATTTTTTTAAATGATCTGTTTTTTAGATTTTATTTTTAGATTTTAATTGGACGTGTGGAAATTATTTATTTCAATTATTAGTTTCAATAAATTTTATTTGTTTAAAAAAAAATAATCTTAGTTTTAGTTTTAGTTTTAAATATAAGTTATAGAGTGAATTAAAAGCGAAGTTTATATTTTAGTAAGTTCATTAGTGAGGTAAAGTTTCATTTTGATTTACTCATTTTTTTTTAAATTCCCATGATTTGGGTCTTTTTAAAATGGACTAAAACCTATTATGATATATTTATGGCTAAAGTATCTATGGTTTAAATCTTCTTTAAACTTTAATTTTAGATATAATTTTTAGATTTGTTTTTTTTGTTAACCAAAATATGAATATTATATTATATGATCAAAAGGATGCAACCAAATGCTAGCAACAAATACATGAGATTGCTTCATAGTTTTCCAATCTACATAAACAGTTCTCCGAGTCTACAAAAATAAGCTTAAAATAAACTTTATAGTAGATGTTCCAAGTTGTCCTACAAGTGGCATGTTTAACAAAAGCACCTAAAAGCCTAATAACACAAAAAAACATAGAGACTAACCAAATACATGGAGGCTATTTGCTTCTTCCTAGACGACATTTGAAACAAGGGAGTTATGCTTCTTAATTTCCATTGGTTCCTTCAATTGATGGACTATTTTATCTTCCTTGAGCTCATTCTAAACTGATTTTTTTTAAACATTATTGTTTGAAGTGGTAGAAAAAGTATCCTTACGAAGGTTGAGAACCAAATTTTGAAGCATATTGCATTCTTCTTCAAGTGTTTCAATCCTTTGTTTATGGTGTACCAATAAGCACATAATGGTTGCATTCTAGGAATTGCATTGATGCTCATTCTTCTAGAATTTAGAAATCACAGAGAGTAGTGAGCTCGTATTGGACTAAATTAAGTCCTCATGCCTTCACAATATTCTTTGTAATTCCAACACATTTATATTCTACATGCTTTGTTTCCCTGCAAATTGAACCTGAAATTTGGTATTCAAACTTGTGTAGTGGACTCTATCCAAATAATAAGAGGAGGTGTCGCGAGACCCCTTAATAACCCTCAGAAGCCTAGAGTATATGCCAAGATTGAAACCCAATTTTTTCTCACTAAATTTTCCACGATGGGCAATCCCAACAATGAGAATGCAGAACATGACAACCACACAAATACATTGATAGAGACCAAAATATAAATGAAATTCCCCACCAAGAGAAAACTTAAATGGTTCGTCCAACACCCAACCCCCAATTTCCATTATCCCACAAGGTTGGCGTTGTTCAAATATGCAACATTCAATATCCATAGGCAAAGTAGAGGTTAACATGTGGTGGATGATATGGCATGTCCTTGGTGTTCCCATTCCAGTGCCACAATGGCGATACATGTAGAATTGGATCATGCATTAATTAAATATGATTGACATGTCTTTCAATCCATACCTTAGAGGATAAAAAATCGATCATACACCTCATTTGTGTAATGCATTCCTTGGCTAAGCTCAGTGAATTTATTAGCCCAATAGTATGCTTCAATGTTTAACTCTCATTTGACATGGAAGAATGAAATTTTGGAGAATTATTCATCTTTTTTTCTCTAACAATGATGAGCACTAGCTTGCTTCCTGAAGGGGAGGTCCTCCCAATCATTGCATGGATTACAACCATTGAGTCAGTGCAATCATTGGTAATTTTATAACATTATCTTCTTCTGCGAGAGTGAGACCACACAAGAGAGCAATCACTTATTTTTTATTATTTATAGCTTGATCAAGTCCCCACGTAAAGGAGACTACCATTTCTCCTCTACGATTATGAAGACTCCCCCATGTTCTTTCCACCCTTGGATTCCTTCTTGACACACCATTAAAAAATAAAATATATGAGCCTTTTTGTGTTCTCCATTCAATAAATTATTGAATCTCCATTTGGATGGGGATGACTAATCAACCTAGGGTGTGGAGTAGGAGAGACTCTACTCTAAATTATGAACTGATTAAACCATATCTCCTCATCTGTTTCTAGAGCTTGCATATAAAATATGGTCCTACCACTGAGATAATCTTGGAGAAGTCCTTTGGATTTGGTGATGAACACAATTGGATTGTCCAAAACTTGATTGAACACTGCATTGTTTCAAGCCAACCATATCTTCCAACATATGTATTTAGGAAGGGAATTCCACACCCTTTACAAAGATTTTTTTTCAGGGATCCATGATAATTTTTCCTCCATAGGGTGAACATTTCTCCTAAGGAGGAATGTTATCTTACCCAATGGCTTATTCCAATGAAGGTAAAAGACCATACTTTCCTTTAAAATATATATTATAAAATCAAATGATGAATTATTTATTCATTTGACTAGAAAAGGTTGCACCTGTAAGGACCCTAAATCCCTCTCTTATGCAAATTATGGGTGGTTAAGAGCTTGTCATGTATCATGATCCAAAATACTATATTAATCTTTGGGAACTCATCACTCTACCAAATTTGTTGCCATATTGGGGATCGATGCATAAGAGGGAGGGAAGATATATGTGATACATATCCATCCTTTACTCTATAAAATGAATTGCTTCGTTGCTACCCTTGACTTGAAGATCCCATGGGGCACATCCACCTAGAGCAAGCTTGAGTAAAATTGGGCACCAAGGGGCAAAGTGACACTGGAGGATCCCTAATATTCCATCCCAACTATTGTCTTGATCTCTTTGACACAATGATATATCATACAAATAATTTTGGTTCTCTCCATCCAATCAATTTTTCAATAGTAGAAAATATGTGTTGTGAGTTAATGGCTCTTTTCCCATAATGTTGTTATCCCAAATAGATATGTATTTTCCATTCCCTAAAATCCATGTAAGACTATCTAGATAAAATCATGAAGATGGGTTACACTTTTGCTTGTTTTATGAGAAGCAAAATTGTATTTTCACAAGTTCTTCAACTTCCAGCATACAAAAGTATTTTTTTTATTTAGAATTTCACTTTACAGTAAAAACAAAACTTGTGAAGAATTTTGTTAGCTTTCCAAAGACTGTTTTTCATTTTTTTTTTATCATGATTTGATATGTCAATTTGACAGTTGTTTAACAATATGTTCCTTAAACATGAAAGGAATGATAATGAGTAACTTTTTTCTACAACAATGTATCTATTATTAAACTTATGTTTTTAAGAAACGAAATATACTGCAACAATCTACAGAGACTCTATTTTATTATGACTAGAATTTTGAATCTAACAAATGAATATTATAATTTCTAGAATTTTTTGAAGTTGACCAAGCTGAAAACGTTGCAGATTTTAAACACATGTTTTTCTACACCTTGTATCTATCTTAATTTTTACTTAAAACTAAAATCTAAATATGCCCTTTTGAAGAGAACGGTTTAAGGATTATGAATATATTTTTTTCTAAATTTTTCACTATATATTTTTAGATATATCGATATTTCATTTCACCAAATCATAATGTCTCCTCAAAATATTATGCAGTGATTTTTTTAATAAAATTAGATACAAATAAAGAAAATGAAAACAAATTATAGGAATTGAAAGTAGATTCAATTTTGTAAATGATGGTGTCATTTTCAAAACCAAATTCTCAGTATTTGCAGGAGTCCGCAACCTCCAAAGTTTAGGTAAGCTTGGGGCAATTCTCTGGTTTTTGTTTTCAGTCCCAATTTCATGTTTTCGGCCGAAATAATCTTTCGGCCGAAAACTAGATTTTAACGGAATCCGTTAAAAATAAACGTTTCGGCCGAAAAGTATTTCGGCTCAAATATTCTTACCAAAGGAAAATAACTCATCCAAAAAACAATGTACACGAATTTCAAGGGCACCGTCAGGGCGTCGTTCAATTTGACGTGCAAATTTTTGGCCGAAAAATTGCCGCTAGGAATTTTTGAGACCCGATTGTCATAGAAATGTTACCCATCTTCATGATTTTACCCTAGAGAAGATTAATGGAACAACATATTTCAAAAGTTCATATGTGGGATCCTCTTTGGTTCTCCTCTATGTCTTCTATGCATCTTTTCCTGGTTCTCTTGAAGTATTTCTTCCACAATTTTTTTCCACTAATCTAATCTACCTATAACTAATCTCCACATCAATTTAGTTCCCATTGCAATATTAATAAAAGACGGGTCTTTGATCCTAGGCGCCCTCTAACTTTAGGAACTCTAATGACCTTCTAGTTTATTAGGTGTTATTTCTTTGTGTTGTATTTTCCTCCCTGCCACAAAAAATTCCTTATTTCACACCCAATTTGTTGCATATTTCCCACCGGAGCCAACATGGTAGAATGTTAAAGATATGAAGGGAAGAGAGGACTAACTTTATCAAAACCAATCTCCCCATGAGATTTAACCATTTCAACCCCCAATGATTGATTTTTTTTATTATCTTTTCTATGATACTTAACCACGATTGAGAGGAGGGGTTAAAAATAGGAATGGGTATTCCTAAATACTTGAAGGAAAACCAATTTTCAAAGAAAGGAAATTGCAAAATTTTTAAAATAGAATGCATCACCTATAGAATGACATTCAAACCTAGGACTTATCACTTTTTATGATTGATGTTGCATCCTGAAACATTTATAAATATATCTAGCACCTGATTGAATCTTGAAGTGATTATAGTGGAATATCCTCCTAGAAGAAGAGTTTCATTTGCAAACTAGGAGTGGTTCAAGCTTTGGGCTCCCCAGACTATGTTTATCCCTAGAAGATTCCCTACATTTCTTTCCATCTCCAATTTCCTACTCAAAGAATCAACCATGATAATGTATAATAAAGAATACAAGGGGAAACATTGCCTCAATCCATGACTTCCTTAAAAGAAAGAGGTGGAAGGAATCACATTGATCAAAGGGGTGATCCATGGTGCACTGAACAAGAGGAAACCCATCGAATGAATAAAGCAATGAACCCAAAATTAAACATAACTTCAAACAGGAATGAGTGCCTTACTCAGTGAAAGGCATTAGACATGTACAATTTTATAATCATACCATTTTCTTTATTCTCCTTGCCGAAGTGAATGGTCTCTTGCACTAGCAATATGTTATCCACTATTTGTTGATTATGCATAAATCCTCGTCAGTTTTCTGAGATAATATTGAGAAATATTTTCTTCAATGTGGTTGCTATAATCTTCATCATTATTTTATATGAATAATTACAAAGGGAGATAAGCTAGAACCAGGAAAAGGAAGATGGATTAACATCTTTTGGAATTAAAGAAAGAAAGGAGGAGTTGGTATTAACTCCCAATTTGCTAGACTTTTGAACATACTGGAGCATTCTTTTAAGATCTGTTTTGATAAGGCTCCAGAAAGATCTATAGAAGGAGATTGAAAACTCGGCAGGCCCATGTGCCTTGTCAGGTTCTACACTACATATGGCATTTAAAATATCCTCTTCATCAATTGTCTTTAATATCTCTGAGTTGTCCTCTCCTGATACAACTGATGGAATATTCTCTAGCACAATCATCATAGCCTCAGGGTCTACTAGTCTTCCTTGTTTGATGAAGAGAGATCCAAAGTGGGTCCATGTTGTTGTCTTAAGCTCTTGAAAATAAGATATTTTGGAGCAACCTTTCATTGTAATCTCCCTGGCATTATTTCTCATGACTCTTGCCTTAGATTTCTTACGAAAGAAGATGGAATTTATGTCCCTTGACTAAAGCCACAAGCTTTTGGATTTAAGCCTCCATGTCTCTTCTTCAGCTCATATGGCCTTTTGAATCTTTTGGTGGATTGATGTCTTTGTTGTCTAGAGTTTTGCAATGATGTCTTTGTTCTCCACCATATCTTGGACTTATTCTAATTGAGTTTTGAGTATTTATTTTTCAACTGATGGGGAGGAGTACAATGTTTTTACCTATTCTTTCAGTGCTTGTTTAATTGATTTCAACTTATGCTCCCAAATATGAACATGGGTACCTGCAATCCATATCCTCCACTCTATGACTATTATGCTTGAAACTTCTAGATCTTGTAACCATAATGGATTATAGTGTAATGGCAAGAGCCCATAATCCATAGAGTCTTGAATATGAAGAACAATGGGTTTCTAGTATGAAACCACCGATGGAATGATCCTAGATTTTATAATGTAATATTGAATAAGCAATTTGTTATGCACTAGGAACCTATCCAATTTGGATGCTATGTGTCCAGGCCCACAATCCTCTAGTTGATATCAAAGACAGATTAACTTCTTTTGGAATTAAAGAAAACAAGGAGGAATTGGTATCACCTCCCAATTCACTATACTTTTGAACATACTAGAGCATTGTTTTAAGATCTATTTTGATAAGGCTACAAAAATATATATAGAAGGAGATTGAAAAATCATCAAGCCTAGGTGCCTTGCCAGGTTCTAGACTTTAGCTGGTATTTAAAATATCCTCTTCCTCAATTGGCTTTAATAGCTTTGAGTTGTCCTCTACTGAGACAACTAACGAAATATTCTCTAGCACAATCATTGTAGCCTCAGGGTTTGCTCTACCTTGTTTGATGAAGAGAGATCCAAAGTGGGTCCATGATGTTGTCTTAAGCTCTTGAAAATTATATATTTTGGAGCAACCTTCCATTGTAATCTCCTTGACATTATTTCTCCTGACTCTTGCCTTAGCTTGCTTATGAAAGAAGGCATAATTTATGTCCCTTGACTTGAGCCATCAACTTCTAGATTTAATACTCCATGTCTCTTCTTCAACTCACATAGCCTTTTGAATCTTTTGGTGGATCGATGTCTTTGTTGTCTAGAGTTTTGCAATGATGTATTCATTCTCCACCTATTGTGGACTTCTAATTTAGTTTTGAGTATTTCGTTTTCAAATGATGGGGAGGAGTACAATATTTTTACCTATTCTTTCAGTGCTTGTTTAATTGATTTCAAATTTTGCTCCCAAATATAAACATGGGTACCTGCAATCCATATCCTCTAGGCTATGACTATTATTCTTGAAACTTCTAGATCTTGTAACCACAATGGATTACAACAGAATGGTAGTGGCCCATAATCCACAGAGTCTTGAAGATGAAGATCAATGGGTTTGTGGTATGAAACCATCGATGGAATGATCATGGATTTTATAATGTAATCTTGAATAAGAAATTTGTTGTGCACTAGGAACTTGTCTAATCCGATCACTATGTGTCGAGGCCCAATCCTCTAGTTGGTCTTGGTGAATTTACCTTTGATTGGCTTGATGTCAATCAAAACCAACTTAGAAATTAGGTCCTTCATTCTTTCTCTATACAAATCTCTGATAATGTTTCCCCTTCTCCTCTCATTATTGTAGAGGACCTCATTGAAATCTCCAATAATAATGATGTTTCTAACATGCTCTATTTCCTTCATTGATATCAAAGACTTCCAACAATTTTCTTTTTCTATATAGTTTATAGACATGTACAAATTGAAGACATTAATGTTCTTACATGATTGAGAATTTATGACCCAGGTGAGAATCCAATGTTTTGTTTCAAAGGTGAAGTCTAAGTGAAAAACTTGAATGTTCTAGAGGGTACATAACCCCCATTGAGGCTTCTCTTGAGCTAGCCATTATTCCTTCACATTGTCTCCATGATTGCTTACAGATCTTCATAGTCTCCGACGATTCCATTTTGGTCTCCTAGAGTAGGAGGATGGTAGGTTGTTATGTTCTTATTAGATCCCTTAGAGTTGGGTCTTTTCTTTTGCTACCAAGTCCTCTACAATTCCATAAGACAATGTTCATTATTTAGGAGATGGTTTTTTACTACCACCTCTCAATGGGGCATTGGCTCTAGGATTTTTAGTAGATCTTGTTTTGACTCCAAGGGATTTATCTATGGTTGTTTGAGTCCCCATTATCTTGTCTATATTAGCTACTTCTTCCCTTCTCCTTTGTTGTTTTCCTCCCTATTTTCTTAGGGATCTTTTCCTCTGCGTCCTCTTCTTCCTTTCCCTCTTCCTTGACTGCCAATTGAGATTTGTTTCTTGCATTATTGTCTGGCGAGGCTATATGTTACTCTAGGAGGTTGTCAATCTCTTCGAACTTGTTTGATACCCTAACATCATCTTCTAAGGGAGGGATCTATGCTGTTAGTACTAAAGGAAGATCCATTGTTGCTATTTGAGATACACCTAGTGCTGAAAAATGTATTTCCATAATTTCTGAAGAAGGGATATGTTCATATTAAGATAGGATCTCATACCGATTTGGGTGCAACAATTGACTCCCACCCCTTTCCTGGTTCAGTGATTTAGGGAGATTTGAATGAGGGCTTGGAGGATTTCCTTTTGTTGGAGGTTTTGACCAAGGATTTTTAGATCTAGACGGGGTTAAGAGGCATAACACTGAAGCTTGTGGATTAGCCTATTTGTTGTTGTTTGACCCCATTTTTTCTCTTGATAGTTTGCCATTGTTCCTTTTTGTTGGGCACTCGCTAAGGAATTTGAGTGTTCTTCTTGCAGTTCTTAGAAAAATTCCCATATTCATGGCATTTTTTACATTTAAAGGGGAGTTTCTCATAGTCTAAAGGCTACTCATGTTGTCAATTATCCATAGTTAGAAGGATAACTTCTGGAAGGCCTTTTTCCAAGTCTACCTCTACACAATTTCATGCACAAACAATCATGTTTTCCTTGGGTTCTGCCTTGTCTATGAATCATCCGAGAGTATTCCCAATACTTTTCAAAGTTTCATCATCAGTGAAAAGACAAGTGGTTGACTTACACCCACACAAGAACCACTAACAAAATGTCACGTTCTGGATTGAAGTCTAATGTCCAACAATTTATGTACATTCCCCTCGAGCTGAACAAATAAGGTCCATTTCTAAATATTAAATCCCTATCATCTTTGGATTTGAACAAGAATACACAAAATCCCCTTCCCTTCCATAGAAGAAGTGACTCAATTTCCCTTTGATTATCAAAGAACTTCCCAATTGTTTTGGGACAAGAATACCAAGGCCCGAGGGGAAGGCCAAATACTACATGTGAATTGCCTTATGAGTCCTTTTTCTACTAAGGCAAGAACCATATACCTCAAGGCCAAGGGAGGCGATTGTACCTTGAAAATTTTCTTTATCTTCTTGGCAAAGCAAGTAAGTTGACAAAGGACACTAATCATTCCCTGAAAGGCCTGTGCCTCAACGTCTAGAGGAGGGTGGGATTCCCATCCACATGTGAAGTCCATTTTTGGACTCATAACCAAATCTAGCAGTCCCAAAAGATTGTAAAAGAGAGTTGTCTATGGAACGTTAATTAATTTAAGGGTTTAATGAAAACTTTTTGAATTTATAATTAGGGAGCGTGAGAATAGAATTTAAGTAGCCCAACAATTAAGAATAAGTGTTTCTTTAACTTTGAATATAAATTAAAATGAAATTGAAACCGAGAGTAACAAGGCTGCATGGCAGCTTATACCTGCCGATGAAGGTACTTTCCTTGCAAATAGTCAGAAATAGCAAATATTATAAGAGAAATAACAAATATTATAACAATGTTATGATGGTAAAGTGCTCAGATTGATGGTAAAGTGCTCAATGGTAAAAGCGTCGGTACTGTGGGTCACACGTGGCACAGAGGGACGATTTGGAAGCATTCAATGGGGGCTATTGCCGAGTCAGCATGCCGATTGTGAAGACAACCCCCCATCCAACTGTACGCATATTTACCCACACCTAGCTCGCTGTAATATTTAAGGCATGAGATGGCGGCCCCATATAGCTCAAATATTTCATGTATACAACTGACTCATGCAAGAGAGAGCGGCTACATCAAACGGCCAACAAATTCTCCATCGATTCAATCCGCCATGTGAACGGGATGAGTAGGAGAGCAACTCTTTCAATTGATTGCTTGAAGATAGAGGAATGGCGGCTCCATAGAATTGCCATGCCAGCTCGACTCCAAAGGGGGCTCAAAAAATAAATTGTGTATATAACACAAAATTAATACCACAACTCCTTTCAATGAGAAATCCGTATAACAATTGTACCCACAGCTCCATTAAAATAAGTACGGCATTAATAACAGGTTAATTTATTTTAAACCTGTTAGATAGTTAATATGGAATATTGGTTTTTTATT
>ML792485.1:401612-437350 GCA_009831015.1 Picea engelmannii | reverse complement strand
AATATGGGATATTAGTTTATATATATAAAGAGAAGATTGAAACATGGTTGTCAATTCAATTTAGTCAAAGTTGTTTGTGTTGAGGGGTGTTTTCCCTATTCAGATTCACATGTTGAGCTCTTAAATAAGCTAGCTATTGAAAAGGGCTTTGTTTTCTGCAAAATTTTGTTTACCCTTACCCTAGATACCATTCTTGAAATGAGAAGAAGTGCTCTGTGATTTTCCTACTCTATTTCAAAGTTCTAAAAGAAATAAAAAATAAAAAAACATGAATAATAATGGAATATTAGTTTTTTCTCTATATATAGATTTGATTTAAAACATGGTTAATATGAAACACTGTTTTTTCTATATATAGATTTGCACTGAAACCATCTTTTTGGTCTTATAGAATGACTTTAAATTACTTTAAACTAGTTAAGAATTACTCTTCCTATTCTAATTGGTTAAGGACTAATTTTTCCTCATATAAAAATACAAATTCATTATGGAAAATGAGTGCAAGTTTGTACCTTATAAAGCAACAACAAATTATTTTAAAATATTAAGTTTTGTTTGCACACAATGATGCAATAACATGTAAAATTATCAAAATAATATCTATAAGTAGATAATCTTATTATTTTTTTAATTCAAATAATCTAAAGTGACATGTTGAGATTTTAATCAATATATTGTTAAAATTGTTTTGAGCGGTATTGTTAATCTAACTTTGTAACCTAAAAGTTAAAATTACTTTAAACCTCTTATTGTTAATCTGGCCTTACCTTATTAGTCTGGCCTTGTACCCTACAAATTAAAATAAATTTGAACCTTATTGTCAAGGTGGCCTTGTACCCTGCAAATTGAAATTGAATTGCTTTGCCCTAGACATTGATTGAATTGCTTTGAGTCTTATTATTATTTTCAATTTGGCCATGTGCACTAAAGAAATGCAAAGGCTTACGCTGGGCACCATCTCATCTGATCAGTTCAATCGCTCAATTCGGTATTGGAAATTTTTATTATCATGGTAATAACTACTGTGTTCAATGCACATCAGGAATTTTTATTTTTGTGGTAATTACTATTGTACGTTGCACCAAAAGAACAATGGTGAACACCTAAGCAACATAGGTGATACCATGTATCACTAGTGGTTTTTCAATATACTTATTACTGAAAACAATGCAATGAGTTCAACCATTTTCCAGTGGCCGAGTGAAAAACAAAACAGAAAAGAGATAAATGGAGTAAAATAATACATTATCCAATCCAATACTTGTTCTGGTGAGAAACCGGTTCCTCTGGGAAACAGAGGAAGCACATATATATAGATTAATGCACCCTATCCATTGCACTAGTTCAATACAAACAACATATAGTAATATAGTACAAGATTCGGCAGGCAACACAAATATCTTCCCCAAAATTAAACCAGAAAATAAAATTAACCAAAAACCCTAGAGATGAAACAAGTGAAGACAGATGAGTTGGACGTTAACCGCCAAAGCCGTAGAGGGTTCTGCCCTGCCTCTTGAGTGCATAGACGACATCCATGGCGGTGACAGTCTTGCGCCTTGCGTGCTCAATATAAGTGACGGCGTCTCTGATAACATTCTCCAGAAAGATCTTCAATACTCCCCTGGTCTCTTCGTAGATGAGTCCGCTGATACGCTTGACGCCTCCTCTCCTGGCAAGACGTCTGATGGCAGGCTTGGTGATGCCCTGGATGTTATCCCTCAGCACCTTCCTGTGCCTCTTCGCTCCTCCCTTTCCCAAACCCTTCCCACCCTTGCCGCGGCCAGACATTGTTGTTGTTTTCTTGTTTCTTCAACACTGAGGGCTTTCAACTCAAACTCGCTCACTGCAATTCGAACCCTACACGCCACAACAGACTTCCTCAACACAGTTCTCCATGTTACTGGGTCATCATTATTTCTTTATAGGTATTCAAGTCCGTATTCGCCGCTATGTCGTCTGCTCCTGACCGTCGGATCTGTCCGCCAGAGATGGTGATCCGTGGGTGCCAAAGAAAGGAAGGAGATGATCCGTTTCTAAGGCATTAATAACAGGTTAATTTATTTTAAACTGTTGTCAGGACATCGACTGCAGTGACATACAAGAGGTAGGTTTGAATAGCCAATGAGATCTTGACAAAAAAAAAATTTAAATACATGAAATAAATAAAAAAATTCTATTGCTAAAATGTTACATTAGAAAGTCATATTAATTTATGTCTGCATTCATGTTAATTCTGCAATAAGAGGTAGGTTTGAATAGCCAATGAGATCTTGACAATTTTTTTTTTTAATAAATGAAATAAATAAATAAACTCTATTTCTAAAGTGTTACATTAGAAAATCATATTTAATTTTTGGTCAACTGGTGAATTAATATATAGTCAATGGTGAACTCATCACTATATACCATGCATATCGGCAGGTATAATAAGGCCGAACTCAAAAGTCAAATTCTATAAATATTAAAACCTAAAAGCGTGGACGGCAGGATTCGAACCTGCGCGGGCAAAGCCCACATGATTTCTAGTCATGCCCGATAACCACTCCGGCACGTCCACGATTTTTAATTAAATTCCAACCATTTAAAAAACATAATATTTATACCATGCCTGTAACGCAACGTATAGAGCCGAAGTTTCCTTAGCAGAAAGTCGCGAGCTTTAATTTCTGTGAACGTGCTCCCACAACTCAATTCCGTCTTGTTTAATTTTATAAACCGACCGTTTAACATAGAGATTCAAAAGATTTTTCTTAAATACATTTCATGAAAATTTTATTGCACAATTTTAATACTAAGCATAAATTTTTAATTATATTAATATTAATCACCCTATTTTGATATTTTCTTGTAAACATTCCACAAAATAAAAAATAAATCTATTCAAATATACATAATAAAATAAGATGAGCATATTGACATTGATTCACAAATCTATAAATAATTGGAAATAGAAAATCAATAATCAAGATGAAGTATATTCCTTTTCTATGTTTTCTTCTTCCTAAATTTATTTATTATTATCTATTATTGCAAATAGAAAAAAAGTATATTCCTTTTCTATGTATTCTTCTTCCTAAATTTCTCTATTATTGCAAATAAAAAAGAAGTATATTCCTTTTCTATGTCTTCTTCTTCCTAAATTTCTCTATTATTGCAAATAGAAAATCAATAATTAAGATGAACTATATTCCTTTTCTATTTTTCTTCTTCCTAAATTTCTCTAAGTTATGTGTACCGAAGAATATGAGTAGATGGAAAATGAAGTGTTTAATATTACTTTATTTATTTTATATAATTGTCTTGCCAAGAGATTGTAAAAAGTAAAGGAGAATTGGTTGATTTGTTATTGTTTGTGTTTCACCTCACCATGTTGTTTATATACTTTGTCCATTCTAATTTAATTTAATTTAATTATTGAAAGTTGGAATTTTATTTATTTTTCAATATAATTATGTCAATGTTATGTGATGCATAAATTTATTTAAAAAAGGATGGAAATATAATTTTGAATGACGTTTGACTACCTTGATATGGGTACTAGTTTTGGTTCTTTGACTATGTCGCAAAATGATAGAACATAAATACAACGTGATCAAGTAATTTTGAAGTATTACCAATTAATTTTGTCGAAATCTTTCAAGGAAATGTTTCCCTAGTTATGATGCTTAGGATCTTACATACAATAATTGAAAATGCAATACTAGAAATTTATATACCACTGGAATTGAAAGGTGAGTGGAAGGAGGAATTTCGATATTGACGAGAGTGCTTTGTTCAGAGTGTTTCTCTAATGATTCTAAGAAGGTAAAGGACCCATCGAATAAAATGACTTCCACTTTAAACCCAAATTGATGTGTGAGATCAATTTCTTAAGCATAATACAAATTGTGTAGTTGAAAAAATGAAATGAAAGAAGTCTGGCGATCAAGGTAACACATGAACTCTCAAATTGAATGATAGTTTGCATTTTCATCAAATAATTCCAATTGTACTTTGTGTTGTACCTCAAAGAAACCCCACACTTCTCAAAAAAAGAAGTGATTTCGATCCATAATTTCAACATAGAAAGGTGTCTCATAGTCCTTTTTGATGATTTGAATGAATTCAGGTAGGAAAGGAACATATTGAGAAGAACTTGTTTAAGCATGAGGGAAGCCTTAAGCATAACAAAGTGTAGGAGAGTAAGTAATGAAGTGGAAAGAAGGAGAACCATTGCACATTCATAGGAGGCAATTTTGCCTTATCTTATCCACAACCTCCACAAGCCTTGGTACTATTGGCCCATGATTTCCAGATGAAAATTATTGAGAAGGTAAGTGTTGGTAAGACAATCATTTAAAGAAAAAGACACCCATGTCCTAGGATGCTAATATGGTGACCATATGGCAGATAAGTGTGTTTCCACTCCCATGATAGAGTCTTTGATATGCATAACCCCCAACCACCCAATAATGGAATGTTATGAATCCAAATACTTAAGATAGAACAATAAACCAAAAGTACACACCATGTACACCAATGTGAGCATGGAGCACCACTCCAAGATATACAAGAAAGATGAGTTACACAATAAATCCTCAAAGAGTAGGAGAACCTCCTCCAAATACCCAAATACATTCCTACATCCAAATTACATGTCCTCAATAATGACTACATGATCTCTCTATATATACCTATTCACACATTGCACATGTTGCCCCTTTGTTATTAGTCTGACCCTATTACATATACATTTAACCCCATATATACCCCTCGCAGGCATATCATATGCATTTAACCCCATGGTATGATATCCCCCCCTCGGGGTCATACCATGGAACATCATGTGGAATGTTGCAAAATCTAAACATGTAGAAGAATGTGCAAGGATCATTTGCTAATAGGGAGAATTGAAGTCAAGATGTGCATCACAACGTGACACCAAACTATGATGTGCAGATCATTTGATGGATGAGATAAATCCTCCATCCTAATAGCTCTTGACCCCTGTGACAAATCAAGGTCAAATTGTAGATTAACATGTGACATGAGGTCCCTCTTATTAAGAGGTTGCATATGAAAAGAGCATGGTGAAAAAGTTGAGAATTGTCCTGGTTCTAGTGAAAACCATAATACGTAGACAAAACATGAGGTGGTAATGTGGACTACAACATGACATTTTCTCTAATAGCCACTTGAGTGCATAAGTCATTAGATCTCTTCATATCAATAGTGCAACTGACCTAACCTGACACCCTTCTTATCAATACCAGATCACAAGCCCCCACTAATGTCATTCTTCTAAATTTAATAAAGATAAAAACACATGGACAATAATAGGTTCATTGGATAAAGGAGAAATGTTAGAAAGATTTTAAGGCTGAATAATATAAGGGCCCACCCCTTGCTAGTTGAGGCATGCACCCTCATTGCACACTTTCATATTATAAAGGGGATGATACATGTAGGGAATAAAAGACCATCTAATATATCTATATTGATGGTGCATAATTCAAAAATTATACCTTCCCTTCAAGTTGGAAAATAATTTCCAAAACCAAGGAAATAATCAAACCTAGCCAACGACTAATTAAATAAAGAGGATTAATATAAGTTATGGGATATGAGAGATCATGGAACATTCAAACACGATGTTGAGGTGCATGTTTGAATGAGGATCCCGAGTCATATTAAAAGGGGAGAAGCCATTGGTCGACATGGCAAGGAAATCCAAAATGAACATTGTATGTGAAATTAGGATAATTATTTCAACATGTGAGAAAGGAAAACAAATCAGGAGAACCAAAGGGGAATTAAGGAAATGATTGGATAAATTCAAGTCCGCTGACAAAAAAAAAAAAACTCAAATTTCACCACTAACTAGAGGAGAAGATGAAGTGCTATCCATGTTAAAAGGTATAAAGAGAATTAGGAAATGAGGGACATGGTCAAAATAGTTATCATTCATATGCATCATGAAGGGAGTGATCAATTCCCCCTCACATATGAGCCACATGCATTGAAACATGGGGGGAATATTTCAATCAAAATGAAAATACTCTCCATTGAGCCATGGTGAGAAAAGACAATGTGTGAGGATCCAAGGAATCAAAATGGTTAGGGAAAAACTAGAAAATAGTACTGATGGTGGAGTTCACATATGAGAAGGAGAATGCATAAAATATTAGAAAAGGGGCATTCAATTAATCTTCATTTTTTGTAGATGTGGAAGACCAAAGGGAACTTTAGTGATCTATATGGATATTGGTGGCCACCCACCTATTCCACTGGCTCAAAACAAAAATTTTCCACCTTGGCAGTTTTTCTATAGTTTTTCGAGTCCTGAACATTCAGGGTTGTTTTGAGGCCCTAAACAACGTTTTTTCGTTGCGGAAATTCCTAGTATGTATTCGAAGGAAAATGATAGGATGAACGAAATGTGTACTTCTCTGATATACCTTTTTGATTGAGTGCCCCATAAGGATATCATATCCAAATTTACACCATCGGGAAGTTGACGCATCAACTACCCCCATCGGGGTCCACGAACCTTTTGGCGTTTCATCTTCTGTGGTTAGGGTATTGGATGTTTAGGATTTTCTCATTAATGTTGTATGTTAAAATGTCCTTTTGAGCCTCATTGTAAATATCTTATTGTGAATGCACGTAGCCATCACAGATCTTCTTAGAGATAAGCTACCACCATTCTAACGAGTTCAGTTCGCTTTGTATTTTTACAGTTCCTGTAGATTTTGTTCATTAATATAAATTGTGTATTACTGTATCTCTGCGTTTCTTGCAATATCTATGCGTATTTCCTTGTTATATCTATGCCTTCATTTCATTCTCAGCATAATCCGGATCATTCGTATCAGAGTAGTCTTCTCCTTGTCATTTCTTTGTGCATGTCCCCGAGGAGGTCAGGGTATAGAGAGTTGGGTCTTGAGCTAGTTTCTCTTGAGGACAACCACTCTCAATAGCCCAAGAAACCTCCCATGGAAAAAGAAAAGAGAGACGAGGGGATCATGCGATATTATTAAGTTGTTTCTCATGGAAGCCCCAACAGAACATAAAAACGAGATGTTGGATCATTTTTCCCAAATCCTTCAATAGTTGCTGACAAGAACATATGAATATTAGTTAAGTATCCACTTTGGAGGTGCCACTCCCTTCAAGGTACAAGTTAATTTTTATATTCCCATAATTGAAGGTCAAATAGATGCAAATGCTTTGGAAAATCGGTTAAATTTACTAGAAGTTTATTTCTCTATCCACAATTTTTCCAATAGGGAAAAAATCACTTTGCGCTCCTTAAGGTTGTCCCCCATGTCAAATATTGGTGGGAGACTTACTGTGATAAAACCTCCACAGAGGAGTCTAGAATATTTAGGGTTGAGCCCACTTGGGACTCTTTTATGGATGTTGTCAAAGAACAATATTACCATGTTGAAAACTATGACGACCAATATACGAGATGGACCACACTCCATCAAGAGAGGGACCAAATAATGCCAAAGTTCATAAATTCCTTCCATACCTTGCACACCAATTTGGGTATCAGAGAATCCAAGTGACATATGTTTATAAAATACTGTGGGGCTATACAGAGGTAAATCCAAATATAAATTGATTTTATGGACATATCATCACTGGGATTCGCTTATCGATATTTTTTCAAAATTGAGCAGAAATTTAAGCACCAAAATAAGCGAGAGTTCGGGTTTGCAAATTTGCAAAGACTAAAGTATGGTAAAGGAAACCCTAAATCACAGAACAACCAACCTCAATACAACCATTCCAAGCCACATGAAAATAATGGTAATGGGAAGATGAAGGACACTGGAAAGTGGTGAAACTTCCATAAAATCCCTTGGCACACCACCGATGAATGTTGCTCGAAACATTCATTGGTGGTCGAGATCAAAGAAAAAGAGATTAACCTCGAATCGAACTCTGATTCAGAAAAAAATAAAAGGAAACATATCATATATGCATAACCCACTGCTACCATCGTGACCACAACAATCCAAACAGAAGAACTAGAGGATATTGAGGAAGGGGAGTGCCTCTTCCATTCACAGATGTGGGCGAAGGGGACCCCACTGCATTTCATTGTTGATATCGAAAGCCAAAATAACGTAATATCAGTAGAAGTCATCAAGCATTTGCATTTTTCAACAACACCACACTCGCAACCATACAACATCGAGTGTCTTTACCATGGATGAGATCTCCACGTCAGTCAACAGTGTCGCCTATCCTACAACATCAATCCCTTCAAGGATGAGGTACTGCGTGATTTTTCCCCATAGGAAGTTTGTGATTCTCTTTTAGGCCAACCATATATGTGGAAGTGTCATATTTTTTATGATTCTTGACCTCGTAGTGTCATTGTTACTTTGGGGGGTCAGTTCTATAGGGTACCAAAGGTAGTTTTGACTACTATCTTGACAAAACAATGCCGCTAAGTAATCTCTCATACCACAAAGTTTAGCCCCTTCACAAACTGGTTAGAAGGTGAACAAAAAGAAACTGTGACCACTACAGCCTCGACCCAATACCTTTCTATCCAATAGAAGTAGGTCGATAAGATTGTAGACGAGCACAAATATATTCTTGCTTTACCTGCGGGGATGCTTCCCGACGGGTGCCTAAAATGACATACTTTCAACACCTGTCTATACCTTTTTTCTTAACATTTTCTTTTTATTTCTTTCCTGATCCAAGTGGATATCAGTGGCCACCCACCTATTCCAACTGGCTCAAAACAGATTTTTGGCAACTTACTATTTTTAGCAGTTTTTTGGTTCCTAAACTTTGAGGGCCATTTTGAGGGCCTAAAAAATGTATTTTATATATATATATATATATATATATATATATATATATATATATACACACACACACACACACACACACACACACACACATATTACTATTGATAACCTCAATGATAGACAAAGGATATGATTATTCCACCAAAATGAAGCTCCTCGTCGATACCTTTCCAACGAGCTATTGTGTGCCCCAAATGGAGATCGTATGCCAAAGTTATGCCCCCGAGAAGTTGATACACCAAACTACCCAAAACGAGGTCCGGAGTTAGGGTTTTGGATTTTTTTTTATGTTAAAAAGGCCTTTGGAGCCTCATTGTAACAATCATCTTCTTGTGAATGTGACTATCCATCACATCTCTTCTCAGAGATAAGCTGCCACCATTCTGGCGTGTCTTTCACTCTGTATTTCTATAGTTTTGTACATTTCACTCATTAATAGAAATTGTGTATTATTGTATCTCTGTGTTTATGGTTATATCTTTGATATATCTCTGTTATATTATTAGATATCTGATATATCTCTGTACATTTATTTATTATATCTCCGCTCTCATTTCGTGCCAAAAATAATCCAGATAATTTCCTTTTTTATACTTCCATTGTCCAATTCACCTCATTTGTCACCAAATGTATGAATTTGACCCCATACTCCATTATTACGTTATTTTTTCATAATTCTTAGGAATGAACTCATTATTATCATCCACTAACATCGCTTCACAAGAATCTAGTATTTGCAACACTCCAGGTAGTTGCAAATCCTAGCTGATACAATTTTAGGCATAAAGTGAGTTGTTGCAATTTCGCATGTAAAACCCAACTGTTGCAACTTAGGATACGTCTGCGATTGCAAAAACACCGAGAAAATAGTTACAATTGAGGGCACAATTTTCATGTTGTGACTCTGAATATATCTTACCATCCCAGTGGTCAACGTTGTAACTAGTAGATAAGAGTTGACAATTGGGATGCAACCTCCACGACGGAAGGTGACAAAGAACAAATTGGTGACTAAGGAAACCAGTTACGCACCGAGTCAACATACGTATGTAATTGAAAGAATTGTTATAACCGAATGAACAAATGGATTGTCATGGTTGTCCATCCACTGGTTGTATAATTTTAGACAATATTTGTATTATATAAAGCCTCGACTCCCCAAGAGTCGGGGAGGGAAAAATATTCTGGAAATTACGTTTTGCTATTGTATCTTTTACCTCACGACAATATAAATTAAGTTCCATCTTTCTACATGTGTTTATGTGTTAATTGATCACATGATTCTAGTCTCGTAGTATAGTACCTCTTCTAAGGGGGTAGGCCCCCCTCCTTAGTTAGGTACTTCTTGTAACGATAGTGCTACAATTAACATTTACTTTTGTTTAATTATTTTTCTTGATTAGCTTATTTTCATTATTGTGATTCAGAATCATAACTTTATTCACATGATGCATATGTTTTTTGGTTTACTGTTGTTTCAACTCATAGCATAATGCCTACATTTCAGAGTTATCTTTTAGTCTATTGTAATTCCTAATATGCAGAACAATATTATGATTTACGAATGGTTTGGTTTTTCTAAGTCAAAATCTTGTAATGCCATAGTCGTCCATGCTTTTAATTGCTACAATTCATGTATTTTCAAGTGTTGGTTATAATAGAATTCAACTCCTACAATTCACACCACTACAACACCGTTAGATTTCTTTTTTTTCGTGTTGTAGCTCCGTTGGTGCAACTCCGCTTCCAACTGCACTTAGTATGTCCATTTTTTGATTTAGTCTCTGTAATTTTGGATTAACGTTATTGAATTGATCTTACATTTAATTGTTGTAGTAATATAAGACCTTCATCATACTTGTGAAACTCACCAATAGGTCATAGCACATGTTTCAATTCTCGCAAGCATAATTTCAAGTTTTGCAAGAGTGATTTTAATTTCTACAAGACTGATTTCAATTTCTGCAAGTGTGATTTCTATTCTCACAAGTGTGATTTCCATTTCTGCAAGAGTAATTTCAATTTATGCAAGAGTGATTTCAATTTTTGCAAGTGTGATTCTTATTATCATAAGTGTGATTTCAATTTCCGCAAGTGTGATTTCTATTCTCACAAGTGTGATTTCAATTTCCACAAGTGTGATTTCAATTCCAGCAGTGTGTTTTAATTTCTATACGAGCAATTTAGGCTTTAGTATAGTTTGGTGACTTAATTAAGTACTATGAATCTTTGAATTATGACATTAAAAGTGCTACAATGCCATAGTCCAACAACACTCTTCTTGCATAGATTATGCGCGAAAGTTCACAAGTTTCGTACGAGCCCCAAATTGATAATTAAATGTTCAACTCTTCATTTTATTACTAAGTTAATTAGGAAGTAATTGAAAATTTGGTCACCTCTGCACGTCCTATTCAATCAAAGCCATACCAAATCCCTTCATAGGTCTATTGGCCACAACCATTTTTAGGTGTGCTTGGGGTTCCAACCATTATCCCCCATTGATATAGCTCTTCATGCTACATATCCATCAACATAGTCCTCCCACACTCAGACTAAGGAAAATCATGCAACTAGATTGGTTGAAAAGATCCAACCCCTCCAACAACAGGTTCATGACATCCTTCAACAATATAATGGTAAGTACAAACATGAAAACTTCTTCAGCAAGGAAAACACAACTCACCAAGGTTCATATTCAACAAAAGCTTCCCCATATCCCACTGGAACTTGACACAATGGGGACCATTAATTCCTAATTGGGGAGGAACAATCCAGGTGGATATCGGTGACCACCCACCTATTCCACTAGATCAAAACACATTTTTCCACCTTGTTGACCAAAAATTGGTCATCCCTATTTTTCTGCATATGAAATAATAAAAATTTGATCTTAGGAAAAGAAAATTTTTGAATGATAAAATTTTTATTGCATAGACCTCAATATCAACTTCATTACACATTTTTCATATTCAAAATATGATTTTGTATGCTCAAGATATCCAGGTTTTCTTTTAAGAAGAAAAAGTTCTTCTTCCATGTAGAACCATGAGCAATGTTTTGGAACCACATTCATTTTTTTCAACCATGCCATATTTGAGTGCTCGGAACCATGTTCATCTCTTGGTACAAATCACTCCACACTTAAAATTTCCTTGAATTTCTCGGGTTCATAAACCATGCTTCTTTAATTTCTCGAGTTCATAACCCATCTATTTTCTTGAATATTTTCGGATTCAAGACCCATTTAATTTATTATTATTATAACATGACAGGTTCACTCAACCCACATGCCATGCTCCACTTATATCTTCCCCTCCTTATTTCCCCTCACTTCACCCACTCCCCACTCCTTAACATCATACTTAGTTTATTTTTGTATTTAATCCATCGGGTTCAGACTCCCTCCCTCACGTTCCTCACTCCCCAAAATGTGAACCCGACTCCACTGCCCACACCTTCCCTCCCCCTACATAACCATACATCACCCGTATCCATCTGCCACCTACATTCTACCCCTTCCCCTACATTACCCACACCTCCCTCCTTCTTGCTCAACTTTATTCCCACACTCAATTTATATTTTAAATTACCTACATGAATCATTAACCAATCGAGTTACTCCATGTGGCAACCATTCATCTCATGACACATGGAAACACACTATTGGTTACAAATGGAATCTTATGGAGGGATGACACATGGTGTCTAAATAATGGAAACAGATGACAACCCACTATTGGAGACACATGGAAAACATATGGAAGCAAACAACTTGTGACATGTGGCAACCAGCCACATGATGCCTTGTGGAAGATTATTGAACTATCACACGATGACATATGGCAATGTTATCCCCATTTTGTGGATAACTAAGGAGGTTATGTCTCGAGGCCATCAGGTTTTAGATATGGAGTGTCGAAGGAAGTGGGCCTTGCTCCATGAGGTTTTTAGATGGCATCCACCACATCAACTGGCTTCTAGAAGGAAGTGGGACTTGCTCCATGAGGTACAAGTCAGTATTATGGTGAGCATCATTTCAATACTTAAGGAATTTGAGTATGTTGTATCTTATATTGCTCTAGATTTCATGATATATGCTTGGACATTATGTCTTTTTCCCTGATTCACCTTGGTGGTTGACATTGTTCCCTAGTAAGTGGTCTTCCTCGAGGATGGGTTTTCTACTAGGAACTCCCTTGAAGAGCCATTTCACTGTTCCCGACCATACTTACCACTTTCCATCTCTCCCCCCCCTAATTTTCTTATCTCTTTGGATTTTAGGGTGTATTGACCCAAGAAGGGGTTGTCCCTAATTCTATGGGAAGAAGGGGATGAACGCCTAGAGGGATTGATGTTGGGTAAAAGATAAAATCCTATGTATGAACCTTCTATATGCTTCACCTAGGGATCACCCAAGAAAGTAATGAAACACTTATCTTTGAGTAAAGGGGGACCCACAATAAAATTTGATAAAGAATGCTTGAAAGGTTAGTTGGAGGATATGAGGTCTCATCAGGAGTCGGCCTATCATGTCCATGAATATCTAGTGGTATGACATTACCATCATCTGGTCACTAAGCCAGGGTAATGGCTCCTAGTTGCATGGCTGGGAGAAAGGGGGTCTCATAACGAGCCAACCTTTTCATTTCCACTAGGTGTTAGTGGGTGACACTGCCATTATCTGGGCACTACGTCGGGGCAGTGGCCTTCAAAATTTCCTTAAAATTATGAAAGAATGAAAGAATGGAAAAATAATGGGCTTGGAAAAAGTGCATTGCGGAAGAAGGTACCACACACCCTCTACAAAGGCACCCATGAATGAGACACTATGACCTCTTGTATGTCATGAGCCCTATGCCCATTGAGTCTTGACCCTAACCATTTTGCCCAGTTTACATGGCTTAGAGAGGGATCTCTTGGAAACTCTCCTTGACCTAGGGAAAGATCTACCCAATAGGACACCTCGTCAACCCACCCATATTCAATCTTTATAAGTCGTATAATGTCTTTGAGCACTTAATTTTTTAATATAGTGATCTTTGATGCACATTCTTAGGTGGCTCATTTATTGATTGGATTCACTTATCATGATGTTATGACTTGATATCCTTGGAGGGCGTGATTATTTGTCTTTGCAGGACCTAGTTGGTGGACAATTTTGGAAGAACAAGCCTAGCTTTGGATTCCATGGGGCTTGAAGCCCACAGGTGGATTCCAAGGGTCCGCATGATGGATGTGAAAGATAAAACTTGGAAGGCCTAAAATATGACTTGTACGACATAACCTAGCCCCCACATGCCAAACACTTTTCCTAGGAGAGGAAAAATGTCACTTCTAGAGGCATGACGTTACCTAGGGGGGTTAGGGTTTTGGTAGTGCGGTTGATGCATTGGCACTTGGACATTTTGAGGAGAATTGGGATTTGACCATGAAGGAAGTAAATTGGATAATTGACACGTGTCTTTGGTAAGCTTAGACACCCTCCTCCTACACCAACAATTTGCTTCTAGTGCCAAAATGTCCCCTAAAGGGGTGGCGTCCTTCAAAAATTAGGGTTTTATTATGTGCAACCGTGAATTTTAAATGAATTGTTTAATATTACTTTCTTAAGGAAAAAATATTAGGGTTTTTGACCCCTAGTCTTGTGGTTTACCCCTAATTATGTGGACAAGTTATCTTAGTGACACTTTGTATAAATAAGAGATCATAAGATCTCATTTTAACATAACTCTCCCTCTTGTGAGATGTACTTGGTCCAAAATTTTTGCTACCTTTGGAAAATTGTCTCTTTTGTGCTCTTATTTATGGTTATCTCTTGATGTATGGTTGGTGGAAGTGATGCGCTAGCCTTGGAAGGCTTCTCTCTTGCTATTGTAGTGGATTATCTTAGCATTTTCCTTGAATTGATATGGTGTTTACTTTCATGCTATCATTTGTTTCAAGTCAATGTTATTGTGCTAGGAGCTAGGTGGGAAGTATAAGGGCATACACCCCGACCATATTCTTCATCATTTTATACTACATGATATTGGTTAAACAAGGGTTTTCTAAGAGAAGTATAAGGACATACACCCTCTTAGATTAAACCCTAGGTAGAGAAAATTTCCTTGGGGAGTAAGAGGATTTACACCCCCAAGGAGTTAGCTACTCTAGATATTTCTTTGCCTGACCCCATTAACCCAATTATTAAGAACACTAGTCATTTACTGGTTGCATTGGATAAACAAAATTATTGCCTTGGAAAACATGATTTTACGATTTTTAAGTCTTTTTCTTTAGGGGAGTGTTCCTTTGGATCTCTTCCCTCATTGAGGCATCCCCTTTCAACCACTACAAATTTCTGCTGTAATAGACACTAACATACAACCATTAGGGATGCACTAACCCTAGGTAACTAACCCTAACTAGCTCCTAAACTAACCCTAGACTAGGCCTAAATTTCTACATGAACCCTCTACTAACCTAGGCGTATCCTTTGAGCCAATTACAAGTGATTTATGTTGGATAATTTTTCTAATATAGGGATTGGTTTGACACAACCATAAGGCTGATAACTTGAATGCATAAACCCTAATATAAAGTCACTTATAACTTGTGCTTTAACCATCAACATTTGCTAAAAGTTTGCCAACTTGTTCTACTTGGTTTAAGGAAATTCTTGGGTGGTTTCTTTACGGATTTCAATGGCTGATTTTACTGCTGTTGTAAAAAAAATTCTACAGCCACAAGGCTGATAATATATTTGCAGTAAGCTTTTGTTTCAGCCTTTCTATTTGTGCTAAAGCTGTTGCTTAATCATTGGTGAGTTGAGCTAGCTCTCACTAACTTTATCTCTTGTTTATTTATCACATACTTAGAACTTATTTTGAATTATTTGTTATATTTATTGAGTTGATATATATCATTTATTGTTTATTCAAATTGGGGACAAAAATCTTAACTTGCTTATCCAAATAACATATTACACTATATCCTTGGTTTTCCTTGTGTCTCTGGCATGTATTCACACTTTGCAGGTTACTTGGAAACCATTGGACCTCCCCAAGACTTAATTATAAGAACTTCATACCATTTACATTTCACCTCTAGGGACTTCATATCCATATTCCTCCATCTTCATCTCATTCCCCCTAGGGTCACTCAGATCCCCCCCTTGAGGTGACTACCTCATCTCTAAAGTGACGGGAACACCTACCTAAGGTGAAAGTGGGTAGGTGACCTATTAGTTGTCACCATTTGGTGGCTGGGTCAGGATTTTCCCAACCTAAAACTTGTGCGATAACATGTTCGCGATGTTGTTGAGGAGGATTTTGAATCCTCTTCGGAACCCTAACGACACTTTGAAAATATATCCCAAAGCCTTTCCCTTAGCTTTTCTGGTGAATCCACACAAGGGACATTCCCTTTCCACCTTTCTTGGTGAGATTGCATTAAACCTCACTTGGCGAATACACCACGGGATACACTTGAGATGGGCATTACCAGACCCCAAAGAAAGAACCTCTGAAGGTCAGTAAGACCTTACCCAAAAAGTCTAAACCCACTACTTCTCCTGCTCCTCATGGTTTTCCATCTACTTCTCCTAGCCCTCCATCCTCACCTACTACCTCTGCACCTTTGCTCTCGCCCATCACCAACTCTACTCTCACCCATCCCCACCTTGCCAAGGGTTACATGGAATCTACAGGAAAAATAGGCACACAAACCTTTGGACATAACAAAGATCCTTGGATCCCCTCATACACTCCCAAAGGACTTCAAAGAATGGCTACCCACCTTTTCAGGAGAATATCTCACTACACCTGAATATCACTTGTACCTTTTCCTACATAGTTTAGAAACTTATGACCAACATGAGGATATCTTGATGAAAAATTTTTCTTACACGTTTTTTGGAAGGTCCAAGGATTGGTTTGATGGTATTTCCCCAGGAACAATAAAAAATTGGAAGCAATTTCAAGAGATTTTCACCAAAAGATTTGGAAAAAACAGAGATTACCAATCCTTGTATAATCAACTCCAAAGTTTCAAAATAAAGTCATGGGATAATATAAATGATTTTAATTATAGGTTTAACAATCTCATAATATGTTTCCCTCAAGAGTTGATACCTTCAAAATCTACCATTCTCAATTCTTATATATCAACCATGAAATATCCATATGGGGTTTTGATTGGGAGACACCCTACCACTTTGTTCGAGGCTCAAGAGAGAGCATGTGAAATAGAAGAAAACTTGGCTTTATCTCCCTTGCAAGAAGAAGAGTTCCTTAAAGAGACTCTTCAAATTAATCAAATTGATGACTTTGCCTCACCAAAATTTCCCTAAGATGTCAGAACTCACCTACAAGAGGAACAAGAAAAAGAAATTGAAAGGGAAGCTTGTCTCATGATCAATATTTTAGAAGAATAAAGAGAGGTAACTCTAGATAAAGCACCTTTCCCACCTAGTAAGATCTTAGAGCTAGAAAAGAGGCAAGGAGCAGAACAAGCTGAAGAAAAATTCTCTCTATACTTTCAACAAATTTTCGCAAAACCCCTCAAAGAAATGAAAGTTGAAATCGTCAAAGGTAAAGAGAATTTTTCTTCCTCAGATAGGACCAAAGTTGAAAGTACTATGGGTCATATCAACGTAAACCATTAGGTTCTAGAAGAAGGAATATACAACACATTTATTTTGGAAAACTCCCTTTTCATTGATGAAGAAAAAAGAGAAGGAACTTGGGGGACGAATTTTGACTATGCACACTCAAGCATGAGCTTAGGTGTGGGGATAGTCTTAAGATCACTAGATAATGAGACTACCCTTTTATCATATAGGCTTGAGTTCAACTGCACAAACAACATTGTCGAGTAGAAATACCTTATCCTAGGAATTAACCTGACCATCGATATGAACATTAAATACCTGCATGTAAAGGGGGATTCTGACCCGATTGTTTCACAAGTCAATAACAAAATTCACTGCAAAAATACCAAGGTTTAAATAGTACAGGGATGTCATTTGGGCTTCCATAAAGAAGTTTGATAAATTTTCCATTGAGGCCATCTCTAGGGAAGAGAATCACTTGGATGATAACCTTGTCGTTTCTGCTTCAACCTTACAACTTTTCAAAGAAATTTTCCTCTACAAGGTAAGAGTAAATTTAAGACCCTAGTTACCTGGCAACTTGGAGCATTGGAAAGTTTTTGATGATGACATTCAACTTCTTTGTTTTCTCCAAAATGAGGGGGAGTTCTCTTAATCCCAATTAAACCTGTTGGTCGAGAGAGAAAATATTGAGATCATCGATGTGGTTGATAGATCCCTACCCAAAGGTATTGTTCCTTTAGAGAATATCTTTGATAGGAATGATATGTATAAAGGGAAACCTTAAAAAAAAATCAGTGACGAGATTGTTGTATTCAACATTGGAACTGAGGAATCTCTGAAATTGATTAAATTTGGTCGAAGAACAACAATTGATGAAAGGGAAAAGATTATTTCCCTTATAAGAGAATTCAAAGATGTATTTTCTTGGTCTTAGGAATATCTAAGGCCTACTGGGAAAACGTCATACAACACACTATTCCCCTCATCGATGGTACAACACCTTCCAGACAAAAACTTAGGTAGATGAACCCAAAGGTTTTCCCACAAGTACAAAAGGAGTTACAAAAGATGGTTGAGGCAAGAATAATCGAGCCTGTCAAATATTCATCATGGGTATCTAATCCAGTTATTGTAAGGAAGAATACTTGTGAAATCAAAATATGTGTAGACTTAATAAATTTAAACCAAGCTTTGCTTAAAGAAAATTTCCCTTTACGAAACATGGAATACCTTTTGCAAAGAGTCACATGTGTAGAAATGATGTCCATGCTTAACAGTTTATTATTATATAATCAAGTTTTAGAAAATAAGGATGATCAAATGAAGACTTCTTTTACTACCCTTAGGGAACCTACAAGTATTTGAGAGTTCCCTTTGGACTCACCAATGTGGGGGATACTTTTCAACGCGCTATGGACTACGCTTTTAGAGATCTAATCGAAAAAATTATAGAGATATATCAGGATGATATGACTACCATCTCTAAAAGGAGGGACCAACATTTCCAAAACTTGAGAACTATCTTCCAGAGATGTAGGGAGTATGGATTTTATCTCAACCCTAATAAATCAATTTTTGGTGTTGACAAGGGTAAGTTACTGGGCCATATCATTTCTAAAGATGAAATCATGATAGATCCTTCTAGGGTTGAATCCATTAAGAAAATCCCTCTCCCAAAAGACAATAAATCCTTACAATCCTTCTTTGGTCAAATCAACTTTATCAGGAGATTCTTTCCAAACTTCACAGAAATTGTTAAACTCTTTAATAAGTTACTAAAGAAGGATGTCGGTTTTGAATGGGAAAGTGAAGGTGTGTTGTCTTTTCAACGCATCAAAGAGGAAATAATTGTCACACCAATCTTGGTTAGCCCAATTTTTTCCAAAGACTTCATCATTTTTTCTTTTTCTTCGAAAGGCACCATTGCAAGGGTATTGTTCCAAAAGAATGATCAAGGGGACGAACAACCGATTGCTTTCATGAGAAAAAATATTTGATATTCAGAATTGAATTACACCATTACGAAAACAAAATATTATGCCCTATTCTCTCAAACACTTTCGAACTTAAGTGGGATACAACAAGATCAAAGCCTTTGTCCCCTACCCTACTGTGAAGGACGTTTTGTCACAACAAGATTGCCTTGGATCAAGAGGAAAGTGGGTATCACAAATACATGAATATTATTTGGAGATCAAGCCAACCAAGATAATTAAAAAAAATAGGCTCACAAAAATGATGACATAAAGAAATCAAGAGGTCATTGAGGTAGGAGAGAAGGAACAAGTCAACATTGTCGTAAGTGATATTGAAAAAAATGAACACTTGAAAAACCTCACATGCTCTGATCATTTGGTAGAACATAAAAGAAGAGTCCCGAGACTCAAAGCTATGAATTATTGCCTAACAGAGAAAGGTCTCGGGTGGAGGAACCTAGATGGGGTAATCCTCAGATGTGTTGATAAATAAAAAGTTGATAAGTTAATGACTGAACTTCATGCAGGACATTACAGAGGCCATTTCGCAGCACACACCATTTCCCATTGAATTCTGATAGAAGGATACTATTGGCCTACTATCTTCTCTGACACACATCGATATGTTAGAGCTTGTCAATCATGTCAATTTTTTACCGGCAAGTAATGCATTCCTTTCCTTCCCATTAAGACAATCATTGTGGAAGCACCCTTTCAACAATGGGGATTGGATTTCATTGGTGAATTCAAAGAAAACTCTAGTAACAAATATCGATGGATTTTGACTGCCATCGATTACTTCACCAAATGGGTGGAACTTGTCCTGACAAAGAAAGAAACAAAAGAATTCGTGATGAAATTTCGTGAGGAAAATATTATTACTAGAGTTGGTGTCCCTGCTAAGATAACCACTGACAACGCTGAAGCCTTTAGCTCAATAGTGCTAAATGAATTTTTCTTCAAGTATGGGATTGTTTTATCACATTTTTCAAGTTATTATACTTAAGGGAATGGGTTAGAGGAATCCAACAACAAGAACATTATGAACATTGTGAAAAATATTGTTGGAGAAAACAAGAAGAGTTGGGATAGAAAAATCAAGTACGCCCTGTGGGCCGACCGCATGACTACCAAAACTTCCACCAAAAAGACTCCTTTTGAGTTGGTGTATGGGTTATAAGATCACTTCCTATAAATATCAAAATTCAAACATTACAAATATCCCAACAATTTAGTATAGACAAAGAAGCATTGCAGGGACGAATCGATCAACTCATGGAATTGGATGAAACTCGAGTAATGGCCTTCGATCAAATGGAAAAGAATTAAGAGAGAGTGAAAGGGACTTTTGATCGGAGGGAAAGACAAAGGAATTTCAAGGAAGGGGATCAAGTCTTATTGTGGGACAAAAGAAGAGAAAAACCTGGGATGCATCAAAAGTTCGATAGTATTTGGTTATGCCCCTACAAAATAGAGGAAATATCCAGGCCATACTCTTTATACTTATCCACAAAAAAAGGGAGGAGGATGCCACTACGAGTAAATGGATCTCTCCTCAAACAATATTTCCAAGGTGGCACATGACTTCTTCAGGACCCATGCCCCAGGTAAGTAGGTAAGTCATCTTGCTTTCCCTTGCATTTCCACCTTGATTTCTCATACTAGTTTAGATGCATTTCATTTTCATTTCGATCTACTTGCATATTGATTTCATGCTAGTTTATAAATTTTGAAAAAATGATTTTTTTTTTCTTTTCTAGATTAGTTTTCATTTTTGGATTTCTATATATATATGGATGAAGGGTGATAGCACCACCCTAGATGATCTGATCCCTTTGTCTGAGTTTTTGGCAGGTAGAGACCTACCAGGATATGTTTCATTTCTCATGCACTCTATGACGAGAACATGTCCCCAAGTAGGAGCCAAATGTTATCCCCATTTTGTGGATAAATAAGGAGATTATGTCTTGAGGCCCTGAGGTTGTAGATATGGAGTTTCAAGAGACTACATGACCAAAAATATCCTTTTTCATAGATGGAGACCCTTTTCACCACCACAAAGGTTGCATATTTTTAGATGGCATCCACCACATCAGCTGGCTTCTGGAAGGACGTGGGCCTTGCTCCATGAGGTAAAAGTCACTATTTTGGTGAACATCATTTCAATATTTAAGGTGTTTAAGTATGTTGTATATTAGATTTCTCTAGATTTCATGATATATGCTTGGACATTATGAATTTTTCCTTGCTTCACCTTGGTGGTTGACATCATTCCCTAGTAAGTGGTCTTCCTTGGGGATGGGTTTTCTACTAGGATCACCCTTGAATATTCATCATACCATTCCCCACCATACTTACCACTTTCCATCACTTTCCCCCCATTTCCTTATTTATTGGGATTTTAGGATGTATTTACCCATGAAGGGGTTGCCCCTCATTCTATGGGAAGAAGGGGTTGCATACCCAGAGGGATTGATATTGTGTAAAATATAAAATCCTATGTATGAACCTTCTATGTGCTTCGCCTAGGGATCACCCAAGAAAGAAATGAAATGATTATCTTTGAGTAAAAGGGGACCCACAATCAAATATGATAAATAATGCTTAAAATGTTAGTTGGAGGATAGGAGGTCTCATCACGAGATGACCTATCACGTCCATGAATATATAGTGGTATGGCATTACCATAATCGAGTCACCAAGACAGGGTAATGACTCTTAGTTACATGGCTGGGAGAAAGGGGGTCTCATCACGAGTCAACCTTATCATTTCCACTAGGTGTTATTGGGTGACACTACCATTATCTAGACACCACGTCGAGGCAGTGGCCTTCAAAATTTCCTTAAAATTATGAAAGAATGAAATAATGGAATAATAATGGGCTTGGAAAAAGTGCATTGCGGATGAAGGTGCTACACACCATCTATAAAGGCACCCATGAATGAGACACTATGACCTCTTGTATGTCATGAGCCCTATGCCCATTGAGTCTTGAACCTAACCATTTCACCCACTTTACATGTATTAGAGAGGGATCTCTTGAAAAATCTCCTTGACCTAGGGTAAGATCTACCCAATAGGACACCTCGTCAACCCTCCCATATTCAAGCTTGACAAGTCGTATAATGTTTTTGAGCACTTAATTATTTGATATAGTGATCTTTGATGCAGATTATTAGGTGGCTAATTTATTGATTGGATTCACTTATCATGATGTTATGACTTGAGATCCTTGGAGGGTGTGCTTATTTGTCTTTAAAGGACCTAGTTGGTGGAGAGTTTTGGAAGAACAAGCCTAGCTTGGGATTCCATGGGGCTTGAAGCCCATAGGTGGATTCCAATGACGCACATGTCGGATGAGAAAGATCAAACTTGGAAGGCCTAAAATATGACTTGGATGACATAACCTATCCCCCACATGCCAAACGTTTTGTCTAGGAGAGGAAAACCATCACTTCTAGAGGCATGATGTCACCTAAGGGGGTTAGGGTTTTGGTGGTGTGGTTGATAAAATGACACTTGGATGTTTTGAGGAGAATTGGTCTTTGACCACGAAGGAAGTAACGTGGATACTTGACATGTGGCTTTGGAAAACCTATCCACCCTCCTCCTACACCAATTATTTGCTTCTAGTGCCAAAACGTCCCCTAAAGGGGTGACGTCCTTCTAAAATTAGGGTTTTCTTATGTGCAAAAGTGAATTTTAAATGAATTTTTTAATATTACTTTGGTAAGGGAGAAATATTAGGGTTGTTGACCCCTAGTCTTTTGGTTTACCCCTAATTATGTGGACAAGTTATCTTAGTGACATTTTGTATAAATAAGAGATCATAAGATCTCATTTTTATATAACTCTCCCTCTTGTGAGAAGTAATTGGTCTGAAATTTTCGCTACCTTTGGAAAATTGTATCTCTTGTACTCTTGTTTATGGTTATATCTTGATGTATGGTTGATTTAAGTGATGCACTAGGCTTGGAAGGCTTCTCTCTTTCTATTGTGGTGGATTATCTTAGCATTTTCCTTGAATTGGTATGGTCTTTACTTTCATGATATCATTTGTTTCAAGTCAAGATTGTTGTGCTAGGATCTAGGTGGGAAGTATAAGGGCATACACCCCCACCATAGTCTCCATCATTTTATGCTACATGTTATGGGTTAAACAAGGGCTTTCTAAGAGAAGTATAAGGGCATACACTTTCTTAGCTTAAATCCTAGCTAGAGAAACTTGCCTTGGGGATTAAGAGGATTTACACCCCTAAGGATGTAGCTAATCTAGCTCTTTATTTGCATGACCCAATTAACCCAATTATTAAGATAACTATTCATTTACTTGTTGCATTGGAGAAACAAAATTATTTCCTTGGAAAACATGATTTTACAATTTTTAAGTCTCTTTCTTTGGGGAAGTGTTCCTTGAGCCTTTGGCTCTCTTGCCTCATTGAGGCATCCCATTTCACCCACTACAAATTTCTGCTGTAATAGACACTAAAATACATCCATTAGGGCTTCACTAACCCTAACTAGCTCCTAAACTAACCCTAGATTAGGCCTATATTTCTAACCCAACCCTCTACTAACCTAGGCACATACTTTGAGCCAATTACAAGTGATTTGTGTTGGATAATTTTTATGATATAGGGATTGTTTTGATACATCCATAAGGCTGACAACTTTACTGAAGAAACCCTAATATAAAGTCACTTATAAATGGTTCTTTAACCATCAAAATTTGCTAAAAGTTTGTCAACTTGTTCTACTTGGTTTAAGGCAATTCTTGGGTTGTTTCTTTACAGATTTCAGTGGCTGATTTTACTGTTGTTGTAACAATTTTTATACATCCATAAGGATGATAATATCTATGTAGTAAGATTTTGTTTCAACCTTTCTATTTGTGCTAAAGTCATTGCTTAATCATTGCTAAGTTGAGCTAGCTCTCACTAGCTTTATCTCTTGTTTGTTTATCACATACTTAGCACTTATTTTGCAGTCTTTGTTATCTTTATTGAGATGATATACATAATTTATTGTTGCTTAAAATTAGGGAAAAAATTCTTAACTTGCTTGTCCAACTAACATATTACAATATATGCTTGGTTTTCCTTGTGTCTCGGGTAGGTATTCACACTTTGCAGGTTACTCAACATACTTGGAAACCCTTGGATCTCCCCAAGAATTCATTCCAAGACCTTCATACCATTTACATTTGACCTCTATGGACCTCATTTCTATCTTTCTCCATCTTCATCTCATTCCCCCTATGTTCACCGGGATTCCCCCCTTGAGGTGACTACCTCACCTCTAAAGTGATGGAGAAATCTTCCTAAGGTGACAGTGGGTAGGTGACCTCTTAGTTGTCACCATTTGGTTGTTGGGTTGGGATTTTCCCAACCTACAAGTTGTGCGATAATAGGCAACATCGATTTATATTTTAAATTACCTACATGAGACATTAACCAATAGAGTTACTCCATGTGGCAACCATTCATCTCATGACACATGGAAGTGCACTATTGGTTACACATGGAAGCCTATGGAGGGATGCCACATGACATATAATTAATGGAGACACATGGAAACCCACTATTGGAGAGACATGGAAGCCATATGGCAACAAACAACTTGTGACATGTGGAAACCAACCACGTGATGGAATGTGTTAGATTATTGACCTATCACACAATGACATGTGGCGACATGTGAACTTTCGACTCACATTGACTAGGCATGAGGTGGAGGTTGACTGGGTATTTAAAATATTATTTTATTAATCAATTTCCTAAGGGAAGGTTGAATTATCAAATCTCCATAGTCTTCTCTTCTTTTGTTTCTTACAAAGTATATAATTAAATTTTTAATATATATACACCAAAGACTCCAACATCCCAATACATGTGGGATAATAATTTATGAAGAAAAGTCGAATTCTTATGAAGGAAGGATGAAATTTAACCAAGGCCCCATATTTCTCGATGAAGATCAATCAACAATTGATGAGTCTTAATTTTTTGAAGGCCTTATCTTGAGATAAACAAGTTGGAATTGCACAAAATTTACCTCGTTGGAAATTTATTTCGACAAGGAATATGTTGGAACATGTTTCAAGGGCTAGAATTGGCCATATTTGTCTCAGAAATTTAAAGAACAATCAACAACATTTTTATGTCTTGCAGATAAATCTGTTTGACACCTCGACTTTACGAGCTCATATCTTGAGATCCAAGTAATGAAATTGCACCCAAAATGACTCGTTGGAAAGATAAAACAATGACTATCACATCTAAATTAGTTTCCATGACTGAAAAGTTGGATATCCTATCCCTAAAAGTAAAACACAGTCCCTTTTTAAAAAAATGGAAATTAATTAATTGTTTTTGAAAATAAAAGTTTATTAATTTTTTATTTATTAAAGACGGAAAATGACCCATTTCAAGATATAAATATCAATGATGAAAATACATTAATGATACGTAATCGATTCATTAATTAAAGTGATCTCTTCAAGAAATGAAAATCACTAACTACTCAAGTAGTTATAAGATTTGGTTTTAAAAAGGCAAGAAAGGGCTTCATCAAAGGGTTAGAAAAGATTCCATTATCATAAGGGAAGGGGCAGAGGATGAGAGGAAGAAGGTACATACATCAATATGCAATGAACATTCTGATCAATGAAAAGAGATTTCCATCTTCTCTACTCTTTTTCTTCTTCTACACCATTTTCTCAAACCTTTATGCTTGAATCTCTTAATTGAGAACACGGTTGAGATTCTTGAGTGTTCCTCTTGTATTCTTCAAAAGACTTTTCTTATATGATCATGGAGCATTCACATACATGTGTATGAATTTCATGTATTTTGTGTATTGTTGAATATATTTCATGAATAAAACTCCACAAATAATTACTTTGGGGCATGAATTCAATGATGTTTTAGATCTTGGGATTTCTAAGTATGAGATGTTTGAAGTATGATTATCAAATTCTCTTCTATTTTAACTGCAACACTCCTTTGAAATTATTTGAGATGATCAAAACTATTATTTCCTATTTATCATGAGAAGATGTGGATATATCTGTTATTCGTATGTTATTAAGAGGGTTGTATATATGATGTTGAGTACAAAATATATTCTGATGTTGAAGCCTTCCTTCAATCTTTTTCTTGTTAAAAGACTTTTTGTTTCACATAAAGATTAGATCATATTGCTAAAGAACCATTCCATGTATGATTAAAGTAATAAATATCTATATTTTGGTGCCTAATCATTCTTCCTAATCCATTATATTCAAGATATATATTTTATCCAAAAAGGAGTACCACCTCTATAAAAACAAAGGGGGATTCATATTCTCGTGAGTTTGTTGTTTCGATCATAATGGAGATAAACATCAACATTTTTGGTGATCATACTGGGGAGCCATTTATTTTCAAGATATTTGAGGCTTTTTTTCAGATTTGATTGAGGAACCAGAGTCTCCATGATTTGACATTTTGAAAAGAAGATTCAAGAATATTGTTGCTTGTTCTAGATGCACGGGGTTTATAAAAATATTATTCAAATATGTTTATATGACCTCAAAAAGAGTTAAGAATCACAAAATATTCTGGAGAATGAGCTCCTTGAATATTCCATTGAAAGAACTTTTAAAAGTCCATGCAATTCTATTGAAAGGATTCAAAAATTTCAAGAAGAATTATATTATGACTCCTCTAAGGAATTATTTCATATCATGATGCTCCTTTACCTTCTTCACCAAGCCCATCAATGGATTCAAAAGGTGTAAGAAAACAAAGAATTATCCAAAGGAGGCAATTTCATATAACTCCATTAAATCTACCAGAATTACATTTTTAGATGTCTAGTATTTATATAGAAAAAATTTCTACATTCTTTGGGAAGACTTTGGAAGATGCAAAGAAACATTTGTTTAGATTCCAATGCGCATGTGAAATTTTCAATCTCACTGAATACAATGTTACATGTATATTATTTTTACAAAATATGTGAGGGGATGCTCTTGAATGGTACCATTCATTGCTGTTAGGGACATTTCCATTTGGGACATGTTAGAAAAATTATTTGCAATTTTTTTTCCCACCCACCCTCTCCCATATGGACACAATATAGTGAAGATTTCATCCTTCCATATACTCCATATGAATATCTTTCAAATAGAGATTTCAGAATGAAATAAAGGAGCCTCCACCAAATGCACAAGAAGATTTCAACCTTGCAACAAATGATGAAAAACCACAAAAATATTGTCTACAAAAAGAATTGGTGGAAGAAATGAATCTTGAGAAGAATGATAAGCAAGGTTGTTACTACATGAAGGAAGAGTATTTTCAAGACATTGTTGATGAATCAAGAACCTTGGAAGTGGTTGGAGATAAGGAGAAATATGAAAGTATTCTTAGATTGGAAACCTTTCATCCAATCAAAGACAATAGTATTCTTGAGAAGGCAAGAATTGATTTCATTGAATCATGTTTCCAGATCATTGTTGGCCAAACAATGCAATCAAATTCTCAGCACACTCGATTCATTTTTTCTCCAATACACATTGAGAGTGCCCCTGACTCATTGGTACAAGTTCCAATATGTTTCACAATTATGGAGTTCATTCCAAAGATTAGATGGATGCTTAAATAGATCCATTGAGAATCTACCTATACTTGAAAGCGTCCCTTCCCTTCCAATAAGGTAGGGTTGGTAGATCTTGTATGTATATAGTTTTCTTCTTCAGTTCAAGTTTTGCACAATAATCAAATCACTATATGGAAATAATATTTGAAGATAACTCCATGAAAGAAGAAAAATTACAAGAATTTACTTTGAAGATGACTCCATAGCCCAATGGAGAAGGAAGTTGGTTTTCATATTTTGGTGTTCTCAGTAACCCACAGGGGGTCACTGTCCTGCAGTTGGATCCAGTTGTTGACCAAAAATTGGCCATCCCCATTTTACCGCTCATGGAATAATAACAAATTGATATCAGAAAATGATTTTTTTTAATGATAACAAGTTCATTGCGTATCCCTTGGTATCAACTTCATCACACATTTTTCATATTCAAAATCTGAGTTCGTATGCTCAAGATATATAGGTTTGCATTTAAGAAGAAAAAACGCTTCTTCTATGTGGAACCGTGAGAAATGTTTTGGAACCACATTCAATTTTTGGAACCACACCATATTCGATTTCTCGAAACCATGTTCATCTCTTGGTACACATCACTCCATACTTAAAATTTTATTGAATTTCTCGGGTTCATAACCCATCTAGTTTCTTGAATCTTTGCGGGTTCAAGACCCATGTAATTTATTCTTATTATAGCATGGAAAGTTCACTCACCCCACCCGCCATGCTCCAATTATCTCTCTCCATCCTTATTTCCCCTCACTTCACCCACTCCCTACTCCTTTACATCATACTTAGTTTATTTTTTTATTTAATCCATTGGGTTCGAACTCACTCCCTCACCTCCCTCACTCCCCAACCCACAAACCCAGCCCTGCTTCCCACACTTTCCCTCCCCCTACATCACCCTTATCCCACTGCCACCTACATTCTACCCATCCCCCTAAATTACCCACACTTCCCTCCTTATCGCTCTACCTTCTTCCCACACTCAATTTATATTTTAAATTACCTACATGAATCATTAACCAATCGAGTTACTCCATGTGGAAACCATTCATCTCATGACACATGGAAGCACACTTTTGGTTACACATGGAAGCCTATGGAGGGATGACACATGGAATCTAACCAATGGAGACATGGCAACCCACTATTGGAGACACATGGCAGACATATGGCCACAAACAACTTGTGACATGTGGCAACCAAACACACGATAACATGTGGTAGATTATTGACCTATCACACGATGATATGTGGCGACGTGTGGACTGTTGAATCACGTTGACTGGGCATGAGGTGGAGGTTGGATGGGTATTTAAAATATTATTTTATCAAACAATTTCCTAAGGGAAGGTCGAATTATCAAATCTCCATAGTCTTCTCTTATTTTGTTTCTTACTAAGTATATAATTAAAATTTTAATATATACAACAAAGAATCCAACATCCAAATACACGTGGGATACTAATTTATGAACAAAAGTCGAATTCTTATGAAGGAAGGACAAAATTTAACCAAGGGCCCAGATTGCCTGGTGAAGATCAATTAATGATTGCTGAGTCTTAATCTTCTGAAGGCCATATATTGAGATCCGAAAGTCAAAATTGTGAAAAATTTACCTCATTGGAAAGGTATTTCAATAAGGAAGATGTTGGAACAGTTTTAAAGGGCTATAATTTGCCATAGATTTCTCATAAATTTAAATAACAATCATCAACATTTTTATGCCTTGCTGATAAATCTGTTTGACACCTCGACTTCATGAGCTCATATATTGAGATCCAAGAAATCAAATCATGCCATGGAGGACTCATTGGAAATATAATACAATAAAGATAAAATATAGTTTTTTTCCATGGATGAAAAGTTGGATATCCTATCCACAAAATTAAAACACAGTCCCCCTTTTTAAAAAGGGCAATAAATTAAATTTTTGAAAATAAAAGTTGATTAATTTTTTTTTATTAAAGATGGAAAATGGGCCATTTCAAGATATAAATATCAATGATGTAAATACATTAATGAGACTTAATTGAGTCATTAATTAAAGTGATATCTTCAAGAAAGGAAAATCCCTAACTACTCAAGTAGTTAGAAGATCCAGTTTTTAAAAAGCAAGGACTTCATCAAAGGGTTAGAGAAGGTTCCATTATCAGAAGGGAAGGTACAGGGGGTCAAAATAAGAAGGTACATACATCAATATGCAGCGAAGCTTCCGATCAACGAAAATATATTTCTATATTCTCTACTCTTTGTCTTCTTCTATACTATTTTCTCAAAGATTTATGCTTGAATCTCTTAATTGAGCACAAGGTTGAGATTCTTGAGTGTTTCTCTTGTATTCTTCAAAATACTTTTCTTATATGATCATGGAGTATTCATAACCATGTATATGAGTTTCATATATTTTGTGTATTGTTGAATATATTTCATGAATAAAACTCTATAGAGAATTACTTTGGGGCATGGCTTCAATGATGTTTCAGATCTTGATATTTCTAAGCGTGAGGTGTTTGAAGTATGCTTATCAAATTCTCTTATGTTTTAACTGCAATACTCTTTTAAAATTATTTTATATGATCAAAACTATTCTTTCCTATTTCTCATGAGAAGATATGGATATATCCATTATTCGTATGTGATAATGAGGGTTGTATATATGATGCTGAGTGCAAAATATATTATGATGTTGAAGCCTTCCTTCAATCTTTTTCTTGTTAAATGACTTTTTGTTGCACATAAAGATCAGATTAGATTGTTAAAGAACCATTCCATGTATAACTTAAAGCAATAAATATATGGAGTTTGCTGCATAAGAATTCTTCCTAATCCAATAGATTTGAGATATATCTTTTAGCCAAAGAGGAGTGCCACCTCTATAAAAACAAAGGGGGATTCATGTCCTCTTGAGGTTTTTGTTTTGATCCTAACATATCTAAACATCAACACACTTTGGTAGTTTTTCTACGATTTTTTAGGTCCTAAACTTCTAGGGCCGTTTTGAGGCCCTAAACGACATATTTTTGGCACGACAATACCTAGAATGTGACCAAAGGTAGATGCTAGGACGGACATAATATATAATTCTCAAATAGACCTTTCAGATGGTATATTGAGCACCCCAAATACAGATTGTATGCAAAAGTTACGCGCTCGGGAATTTGACATATCAACTACACCCATTGGGGCCCACAAACCTTTTGGTGTTTCATCTTCTGAGGTTAGGGTTTTGGATGTTTATGGCTTTCTCATTAATTCTTTATGTTAAAAAGGCCTTTTGAGCCTCATTGTAAACATCTTCTTGCGAATGTGTGTAACCATCATATCTCTTCTCATAGATAAACTGACACCATTCTAGCAAGTTCAATTCACTCTGTATTTTTATAGTTTCTGCATATTTCATTCTTTAATAGAAATTGTGTATTAATGTATCTCTTTGTTTCTTGAAATATATCAATGCATTTCCTTGTTATATCTCTGCCTTCATTTCATTATCAACATGATCTATATCATTTAGAGACTAGGGAAGAAAGATCCTACCCAAAACAACTAGAACAAAGGACTTACCACTTATGCATATGGATACGTTCTTCTACAATTATTTATTTATCTTATTCAATTATTCATCTCCCCACTTCTACACATTTATGAGTTGTAACACCATTGAAATGTCTAAGGGAAATTAACCACATTTTTTAGTGGATACTTCTATGTTGTTTCTTGTGGTATTGTACTTGGTAGAAGGTTAAATAATGAGATCTACTAATGGGATATCTTATAGTGGTAGCATTCCTGTTTTTCTTATAGTGTTCCCAAATGCTCTCCAATCCTTCCCACAAAATTTCTTAGCCTCGTTAACCATCTATGAAGCTAGATTTGACTTCTAATACCAATACAATTTCATAATTCATATGAAAATATAAAATAGAAATGGAAATGACATTGCACATTTTGAAATATTTCAACACTTGTTAAATTGAATGCATTAGAAAAATACAAAATCAATCCTCAAGGAGACAACCATGAATACACATATTCAATTAAAGCCATGTCCACTAAACTAGTTTTCAAGAAGTGGTTTTCCAACCAACTATAGGAATCAACTATGGATTTCATCCCCAAGCCAGACCATGATACCACCAAGGTGAAGGAATCTCCTATGGGGCTTGAAGATCACTCAACCCAACTCATTACTCTCATGATAAGCAATATACTCACCACAAATATCTCCAAGACATCTTCCAACCATCAAATCTATGGACTACCAAAATGTTCAACATCCCAATGATTGTGAAGTGTCACTTGAAGCCATACACAAAAAAAATTCTTGTCTCCAGAGCCTTAATAAATTCCAAGTACCACACTAATTGGTGAGCTTGATTTCCCTACCAAGAGACTATAGGATGTCCTCCTAATGTGCATTTATCACAACTAGTGGTGGTTGGTTCATGATCTATTTATGACAATGGTTGCATAGTGATCTTTCAATGTTATAATTACCAATGGTTATATGGTATCTTTGATGGGTTATGATTTCATTGAGTAGGGTGGTTGGAGAAATTTTATGCTTGACTCCTTCGTGGCATATATACATTTGTTTGTGCTTAGTTTATGTGCTTATTGGTTACTTGTAGCTTTAATTATTATCATTTTGATTCATGATTGATACTATTATCATTGATGCGTGGTCCAAATCTCCTAATGACATCCACCTGCAAAATCAACAAAGTTGGCACATTGCAATCGAATAAAAAGAAAAATATTATTACAAAGAAGTATTAAAGTTTGAATGGCCTATGGGTATGCAACACTCTAAATATATCACAAAACACTTAATTATTGGAATTCTAGTGCATGATACCTCTACCTTAACCTGTTCATTGCATTGGCTACCACTTTCAGACCATGGTGTGATCTCATCTATCCAACTGGATCTAAGGGTCGGTATGCTGCTTAGATTTTGTGAACTTTTCATTTTATGAAGATTTAACAGTTAGAAATGCAAAATAGTTGAGTGACCCTATAGGTGGCCTAGGACCCTAGAGACTTTGACCACATTTGGCCTACCAAATTCCAACTGTAGAATAATTTTAGAATCTATTTGATGCAGGTGCATCATTAAGATATGTTTTTTCATTTTCATAGGTTCTAAACATTTCTAGGCTCATACACGTATGGAGGATTTTTTTTTTCTATAACCTCCTAAATGCCACGTAGTGAGCCAAACAAATAAAAAATCTACTTGTTTTAGCATGTTTCTAGGAGGTTAGAGCAATTTTAAGGATTATTTTGGATTTTCCTAATAACATAAGATATGAGAAAAAATATTAAGTCTCAAATAATCTTCCTCACTATGTATAAAAGTAGTTGTAAGCATTGTTTTGAGATATGGAATGCAGAGGTTCTTTTGTAAAAGATACAATTGTGTGGAAATTATAATTTCCATAGATATGTAGTCTGTTGAAGAGGGAAATTAATAAAAGGAAGTGTTTTCAATAGATTCTTATATTAATAGAAACACTAACTTTGTGACTGTCAAATATGGACAAAGTATATTTTTTGAAATTCTTTGTTGGTCACTGAAAAAGTAAGTGTGATTCATAAAATCCAGTGTGTGGCTATTAGATTGTTCCAATAATTGATTCATTAAATACGATCGACAAAACCTCAATCATTGGAAATTGGCACATTATTCGAGCCTAAATAAGATTGCTGGAGTATACTCACCAGAATGTGGAGTGTGGTCAAATAGTGGATTGACTAGACTATGGCTTGTTGTGGATCAAATCATTGGCAAATATTTCAATTAACAGTTATACCAATTGGTTCGTTGGTGAAGCATTGAATGGTGCTCATGATTTTACCTAGAATTTGATTCAAGACATAGTAAAAGCTTGACATTAGAATCCCCCTTCATCTTTCCAAGAAACAGAGTCACAAAATCATTGTTTTAAAAATTGGGACTTGTAAGAAACATTTACTAGTTTCGATATTTCTCTCTTTGAATAAAATTAAAGTCCAAAACATTGTGATCATGGGTATACAAGGGACACAGGTCCTGTAGAAATAAACACCAAATTTTCATGGTCCCATGAGTTAAGAATGTAGGCCTATAGGGTAAACACATAGGTTGTAGTCATAAATATAAAATGCGGACTTATAGGGTTCAATATTAATTCATATTATTCATTTGAAAAGTGAGAGTTCCACAAACATATCTTTGTTTGACAATATGCGTGTTTTTTAGAAATTCAATGACTAATAATGATAGAATATCCATCCATACATATGCACTTCCATCCATCCATACTTGAAGATCAATTTTATTATTAGCATCAAACCATCTTATGAAAGAATATAAGTGACCAAGAACATGATGAGATTGTGTACCCTTGCACCATTTTTGGTATCAGAGTGGTGATAAAAAGTTGTCTCAAAAAATATAAAGACCAAAAAACAAACTGTGAAACATGAGTTTGTGAGAGATGGCTAGAGATAGAGCCAGAGGAAGAACGGGTCAGAGGAGAAAACCTACCAATGCAGTCTTTCTTGAAGACATGAGGAATATTCAAGCACATTTGGAGATCATGGAGGCTGTACGGAGAAGGGGTTTTGAAACTGAATATTTCAGTGTCAAAAAGGGAGAACCTCAAGAAGATGAGGTAAATCCCGAAGAAGAAATATTTGAAGAGAGATTGGTCCAAAAAATATTGGGAGTTAGTTCCAAAACAAACTTGAAGTACTTATGTATGAAGGTAGCCTTAATGCTGAGGAGCCGATTGATTGGATCAGTTCCATGGAAAAATAATTTGAGTATTAGAATGTGGATGATGAAAAGAAAGTGAATTTTGCAGTAACTAGACTAGGTTCATGCATCTCTTTGGTGGGATGGAGTACAATATGAAAGAGGAAAGAAATTCAAGCCCAATATCAAGCGATGGGATAGGATGGTGGCTAATGTTAAAGGTAAATTCATGCCAAAAGACTATCAAATTAATCTTATCAAGAAAATGAAAAATATTAAACAAAAGGAAATGTTAGTAAAGGAATATACATAAGATTTTTATAGGTTGACCATCAAAGCTGGTCATATTGAAGAGCATTTTGAGAAAGTGGCTAGATATATCAATAGATTGAGATTCAACATTCAAGACGAAATCATCCTTTTTTCCCCAAGAAAAATTGAAGAGGCATATCAGTGTGCTCTGAAGGAAGAGGAGAAACTATCCAGGAAGAAAACACAACATCCAAGGGGTAGAGGAAGAAATTTCAGAGGTAGAGGAAATCAAAGTGGTAGAGGTCAACTGCAAGTTTAGAAAGGAGAGGCCAACAATTCCCATCATCAAGAACATTCCCCAAGAGGAAATGATTCTTTTGTAGGTAGAAGACCTTACTCAAAGGTAGGGGTATAGTTTTTTTGGGAAAATTTTATAGATGTGACAAATATGTTGGTCATTGGATCCTATGAGTGTCCAAAAAATCCTTTATCAAGACAAGGCAATGAACACATTGTCCAAGTTGAAGAGGAGAGTGTGGAATCACCTTCTCATGAAGATACACCAAAGGTGAGAGAGTCATTTCTCATGAAAATAATATTGGTTAAGATGAACAAGGAGATTCATGATCCTACTCAAATAGAGACATTGTTTAGAACCACATGTATGACTACAAGAAAATGTTGCAAAGTTATCTACTAAGATGGT
>ML792485.1:353649-395232 GCA_009831015.1 Picea engelmannii | reverse complement strand
CAACATTTCCAAAACTTGAGAACTATCTTCCAGAGATGTAGGGAGTATGGATTTTATCTCAACCCTAATAAATCAATTTTTGGTGTTGACAAGGGTAAGTTACTGGGCCATATCATTTCTAAAGATGAAATCATGATAGATCCTTCTAGGGTTGAATCCATTAAGAAAATCCCTCTCCCAAAAGACAATAAATCCTTACAATCCTTCTTTGGTCAAATCAACTTTATCAGGAGATTCTTTCCAAACTTCACAGAAATTGTTAAACTCTTTAATAAGTTACTAAAGAAGGATGTCGGTTTTGAATGGGAAAGTGAAGGTGTGTTGTCTTTTCAACGCATCAAAGAGGAAATAATTGTCACACCAATCTTGGTTAGCCCAATTTTTTCCAAAGACTTCATCATTTTTTCTTTTTCTTCGAAAGGCACCATTGCAAGGGTATTGTTCCAAAAGAATGATCAAGGGGACGAACAACCGATTGCTTTCATGAGAAAAAATATTTGATATTCAGAATTGAATTACACCATTACGAAAACAAAATATTATGCCCTATTCTCTCAAACACTTTCGAACTTAAGTGGGATACAACAAGATCAAAGCCTTTGTCCCCTACCCTACTGTGAAGGACGTTTTGTCACAACAAGATTGCCTTGGATCAAGAGGAAAGTGGGTATCACAAATACATGAATATTATTTGGAGATCAAGCCAACCAAGATAATTAAAAAAAATAGGCTCACAAAAATGATGACATAAAGAAATCAAGAGGTCATTGAGGTAGGAGAGAAGGAACAAGTCAACATTGTCGTAAGTGATATTGAAAAAAATGAACACTTGAAAAACCTCACATGCTCTGATCATTTGGTAGAACATAAAAGAAGAGTCCCGAGACTCAAAGCTATGAATTATTGCCTAACAGAGAAAGGTCTCGGGTGGAGGAACCTAGATGGGGTAATCCTCAGATGTGTTGATAAATAAAAAGTTGATAAGTTAATGACTGAACTTCATGCAGGACATTACAGAGGCCATTTCGCAGCACACACCATTTCCCATTGAATTCTGATAGAAGGATACTATTGGCCTACTATCTTCTCTGACACACATCGATATGTTAGAGCTTGTCAATCATGTCAATTTTTTACCGGCAAGTAATGCATTCCTTTCCTTCCCATTAAGACAATCATTGTGGAAGCACCCTTTCAACAATGGGGATTGGATTTCATTGGTGAATTCAAAGAAAACTCTAGTAACAAATATCGATGGATTTTGACTGCCATCGATTACTTCACCAAATGGGTGGAACTTGTCCTGACAAAGAAAGAAACAAAAGAATTCGTGATGAAATTTCGTGAGGAAAATATTATTACTAGAGTTGGTGTCCCTGCTAAGATAACCACTGACAACGCTGAAGCCTTTAGCTCAATAGTGCTAAATGAATTTTTCTTCAAGTATGGGATTGTTTTATCACATTTTTCAAGTTATTATACTTAAGGGAATGGGTTAGAGGAATCCAACAACAAGAACATTATGAACATTGTGAAAAATATTGTTGGAGAAAACAAGAAGAGTTGGGATAGAAAAATCAAGTACGCCCTGTGGGCCGACCGCATGACTACCAAAACTTCCACCAAAAAGACTCCTTTTGAGTTGGTGTATGGGTTATAAGATCACTTCCTATAAATATCAAAATTCAAACATTACAAATATCCCAACAATTTAGTATAGACAAAGAAGCATTGCAGGGACGAATCGATCAACTCATGGAATTGGATGAAACTCGAGTAATGGCCTTCGATCAAATGGAAAAGAATTAAGAGAGAGTGAAAGGGACTTTTGATCGGAGGGAAAGACAAAGGAATTTCAAGGAAGGGGATCAAGTCTTATTGTGGGACAAAAGAAGAGAAAAACCTGGGATGCATCAAAAGTTCGATAGTATTTGGTTATGCCCCTACAAAATAGAGGAAATATCCAGGCCATACTCTTTATACTTATCCACAAAAAAAGGGAGGAGGATGCCACTACGAGTAAATGGATCTCTCCTCAAACAATATTTCCAAGGTGGCACATGACTTCTTCAGGACCCATGCCCCAGGTAAGTAGGTAAGTCATCTTGCTTTCCCTTGCATTTCCACCTTGATTTCTCATACTAGTTTAGATGCATTTCATTTTCATTTCGATCTACTTGCATATTGATTTCATGCTAGTTTATAAATTTTGAAAAAATGATTTTTTTTTTCTTTTCTAGATTAGTTTTCATTTTTGGATTTCTATATATATATGGATGAAGGGTGATAGCACCACCCTAGATGATCTGATCCCTTTGTCTGAGTTTTTGGCAGGTAGAGACCTACCAGGATATGTTTCATTTCTCATGCACTCTATGACGAGAACATGTCCCCAAGTAGGAGCCAAATGTTATCCCCATTTTGTGGATAAATAAGGAGATTATGTCTTGAGGCCCTGAGGTTGTAGATATGGAGTTTCAAGAGACTACATGACCAAAAATATCCTTTTTCATAGATGGAGACCCTTTTCACCACCACAAAGGTTGCATATTTTTAGATGGCATCCACCACATCAGCTGGCTTCTGGAAGGACGTGGGCCTTGCTCCATGAGGTAAAAGTCACTATTTTGGTGAACATCATTTCAATATTTAAGGTGTTTAAGTATGTTGTATATTAGATTTCTCTAGATTTCATGATATATGCTTGGACATTATGAATTTTTCCTTGCTTCACCTTGGTGGTTGACATCATTCCCTAGTAAGTGGTCTTCCTTGGGGATGGGTTTTCTACTAGGATCACCCTTGAATATTCATCATACCATTCCCCACCATACTTACCACTTTCCATCACTTTCCCCCCATTTCCTTATTTATTGGGATTTTAGGATGTATTTACCCATGAAGGGGTTGCCCCTCATTCTATGGGAAGAAGGGGTTGCATACCCAGAGGGATTGATATTGTGTAAAATATAAAATCCTATGTATGAACCTTCTATGTGCTTCGCCTAGGGATCACCCAAGAAAGAAATGAAATGATTATCTTTGAGTAAAAGGGGACCCACAATCAAATATGATAAATAATGCTTAAAATGTTAGTTGGAGGATAGGAGGTCTCATCACGAGATGACCTATCACGTCCATGAATATATAGTGGTATGGCATTACCATAATCGAGTCACCAAGACAGGGTAATGACTCTTAGTTACATGGCTGGGAGAAAGGGGGTCTCATCACGAGTCAACCTTATCATTTCCACTAGGTGTTATTGGGTGACACTACCATTATCTAGACACCACGTCGAGGCAGTGGCCTTCAAAATTTCCTTAAAATTATGAAAGAATGAAATAATGGAATAATAATGGGCTTGGAAAAAGTGCATTGCGGATGAAGGTGCTACACACCATCTATAAAGGCACCCATGAATGAGACACTATGACCTCTTGTATGTCATGAGCCCTATGCCCATTGAGTCTTGAACCTAACCATTTCACCCACTTTACATGTATTAGAGAGGGATCTCTTGAAAAATCTCCTTGACCTAGGGTAAGATCTACCCAATAGGACACCTCGTCAACCCTCCCATATTCAAGCTTGACAAGTCGTATAATGTTTTTGAGCACTTAATTATTTGATATAGTGATCTTTGATGCAGATTATTAGGTGGCTAATTTATTGATTGGATTCACTTATCATGATGTTATGACTTGAGATCCTTGGAGGGTGTGCTTATTTGTCTTTAAAGGACCTAGTTGGTGGAGAGTTTTGGAAGAACAAGCCTAGCTTGGGATTCCATGGGGCTTGAAGCCCATAGGTGGATTCCAATGACGCACATGTCGGATGAGAAAGATCAAACTTGGAAGGCCTAAAATATGACTTGGATGACATAACCTATCCCCCACATGCCAAACGTTTTGTCTAGGAGAGGAAAACCATCACTTCTAGAGGCATGATGTCACCTAAGGGGGTTAGGGTTTTGGTGGTGTGGTTGATAAAATGACACTTGGATGTTTTGAGGAGAATTGGTCTTTGACCACGAAGGAAGTAACGTGGATACTTGACATGTGGCTTTGGAAAACCTATCCACCCTCCTCCTACACCAATTATTTGCTTCTAGTGCCAAAACGTCCCCTAAAGGGGTGACGTCCTTCTAAAATTAGGGTTTTCTTATGTGCAAAAGTGAATTTTAAATGAATTTTTTAATATTACTTTGGTAAGGGAGAAATATTAGGGTTGTTGACCCCTAGTCTTTTGGTTTACCCCTAATTATGTGGACAAGTTATCTTAGTGACATTTTGTATAAATAAGAGATCATAAGATCTCATTTTTATATAACTCTCCCTCTTGTGAGAAGTAATTGGTCTGAAATTTTCGCTACCTTTGGAAAATTGTATCTCTTGTACTCTTGTTTATGGTTATATCTTGATGTATGGTTGATTTAAGTGATGCACTAGGCTTGGAAGGCTTCTCTCTTTCTATTGTGGTGGATTATCTTAGCATTTTCCTTGAATTGGTATGGTCTTTACTTTCATGATATCATTTGTTTCAAGTCAAGATTGTTGTGCTAGGATCTAGGTGGGAAGTATAAGGGCATACACCCCCACCATAGTCTCCATCATTTTATGCTACATGTTATGGGTTAAACAAGGGCTTTCTAAGAGAAGTATAAGGGCATACACTTTCTTAGCTTAAATCCTAGCTAGAGAAACTTGCCTTGGGGATTAAGAGGATTTACACCCCTAAGGATGTAGCTAATCTAGCTCTTTATTTGCATGACCCAATTAACCCAATTATTAAGATAACTATTCATTTACTTGTTGCATTGGAGAAACAAAATTATTTCCTTGGAAAACATGATTTTACAATTTTTAAGTCTCTTTCTTTGGGGAAGTGTTCCTTGAGCCTTTGGCTCTCTTGCCTCATTGAGGCATCCCATTTCACCCACTACAAATTTCTGCTGTAATAGACACTAAAATACATCCATTAGGGCTTCACTAACCCTAACTAGCTCCTAAACTAACCCTAGATTAGGCCTATATTTCTAACCCAACCCTCTACTAACCTAGGCACATACTTTGAGCCAATTACAAGTGATTTGTGTTGGATAATTTTTATGATATAGGGATTGTTTTGATACATCCATAAGGCTGACAACTTTACTGAAGAAACCCTAATATAAAGTCACTTATAAATGGTTCTTTAACCATCAAAATTTGCTAAAAGTTTGTCAACTTGTTCTACTTGGTTTAAGGCAATTCTTGGGTTGTTTCTTTACAGATTTCAGTGGCTGATTTTACTGTTGTTGTAACAATTTTTATACATCCATAAGGATGATAATATCTATGTAGTAAGATTTTGTTTCAACCTTTCTATTTGTGCTAAAGTCATTGCTTAATCATTGCTAAGTTGAGCTAGCTCTCACTAGCTTTATCTCTTGTTTGTTTATCACATACTTAGCACTTATTTTGCAGTCTTTGTTATCTTTATTGAGATGATATACATAATTTATTGTTGCTTAAAATTAGGGAAAAAATTCTTAACTTGCTTGTCCAACTAACATATTACAATATATGCTTGGTTTTCCTTGTGTCTCGGGTAGGTATTCACACTTTGCAGGTTACTCAACATACTTGGAAACCCTTGGATCTCCCCAAGAATTCATTCCAAGACCTTCATACCATTTACATTTGACCTCTATGGACCTCATTTCTATCTTTCTCCATCTTCATCTCATTCCCCCTATGTTCACCGGGATTCCCCCCTTGAGGTGACTACCTCACCTCTAAAGTGATGGAGAAATCTTCCTAAGGTGACAGTGGGTAGGTGACCTCTTAGTTGTCACCATTTGGTTGTTGGGTTGGGATTTTCCCAACCTACAAGTTGTGCGATAATAGGCAACATCGATTTATATTTTAAATTACCTACATGAGACATTAACCAATAGAGTTACTCCATGTGGCAACCATTCATCTCATGACACATGGAAGTGCACTATTGGTTACACATGGAAGCCTATGGAGGGATGCCACATGACATATAATTAATGGAGACACATGGAAACCCACTATTGGAGAGACATGGAAGCCATATGGCAACAAACAACTTGTGACATGTGGAAACCAACCACGTGATGGAATGTGTTAGATTATTGACCTATCACACAATGACATGTGGCGACATGTGAACTTTCGACTCACATTGACTAGGCATGAGGTGGAGGTTGACTGGGTATTTAAAATATTATTTTATTAATCAATTTCCTAAGGGAAGGTTGAATTATCAAATCTCCATAGTCTTCTCTTCTTTTGTTTCTTACAAAGTATATAATTAAATTTTTAATATATATACACCAAAGACTCCAACATCCCAATACATGTGGGATAATAATTTATGAAGAAAAGTCGAATTCTTATGAAGGAAGGATGAAATTTAACCAAGGCCCCATATTTCTCGATGAAGATCAATCAACAATTGATGAGTCTTAATTTTTTGAAGGCCTTATCTTGAGATAAACAAGTTGGAATTGCACAAAATTTACCTCGTTGGAAATTTATTTCGACAAGGAATATGTTGGAACATGTTTCAAGGGCTAGAATTGGCCATATTTGTCTCAGAAATTTAAAGAACAATCAACAACATTTTTATGTCTTGCAGATAAATCTGTTTGACACCTCGACTTTACGAGCTCATATCTTGAGATCCAAGTAATGAAATTGCACCCAAAATGACTCGTTGGAAAGATAAAACAATGACTATCACATCTAAATTAGTTTCCATGACTGAAAAGTTGGATATCCTATCCCTAAAAGTAAAACACAGTCCCTTTTTAAAAAAATGGAAATTAATTAATTGTTTTTGAAAATAAAAGTTTATTAATTTTTTATTTATTAAAGACGGAAAATGACCCATTTCAAGATATAAATATCAATGATGAAAATACATTAATGATACGTAATCGATTCATTAATTAAAGTGATCTCTTCAAGAAATGAAAATCACTAACTACTCAAGTAGTTATAAGATTTGGTTTTAAAAAGGCAAGAAAGGGCTTCATCAAAGGGTTAGAAAAGATTCCATTATCATAAGGGAAGGGGCAGAGGATGAGAGGAAGAAGGTACATACATCAATATGCAATGAACATTCTGATCAATGAAAAGAGATTTCCATCTTCTCTACTCTTTTTCTTCTTCTACACCATTTTCTCAAACCTTTATGCTTGAATCTCTTAATTGAGAACACGGTTGAGATTCTTGAGTGTTCCTCTTGTATTCTTCAAAAGACTTTTCTTATATGATCATGGAGCATTCACATACATGTGTATGAATTTCATGTATTTTGTGTATTGTTGAATATATTTCATGAATAAAACTCCACAAATAATTACTTTGGGGCATGAATTCAATGATGTTTTAGATCTTGGGATTTCTAAGTATGAGATGTTTGAAGTATGATTATCAAATTCTCTTCTATTTTAACTGCAACACTCCTTTGAAATTATTTGAGATGATCAAAACTATTATTTCCTATTTATCATGAGAAGATGTGGATATATCTGTTATTCGTATGTTATTAAGAGGGTTGTATATATGATGTTGAGTACAAAATATATTCTGATGTTGAAGCCTTCCTTCAATCTTTTTCTTGTTAAAAGACTTTTTGTTTCACATAAAGATTAGATCATATTGCTAAAGAACCATTCCATGTATGATTAAAGTAATAAATATCTATATTTTGGTGCCTAATCATTCTTCCTAATCCATTATATTCAAGATATATATTTTATCCAAAAAGGAGTACCACCTCTATAAAAACAAAGGGGGATTCATATTCTCGTGAGTTTGTTGTTTCGATCATAATGGAGATAAACATCAACATTTTTGGTGATCATACTGGGGAGCCATTTATTTTCAAGATATTTGAGGCTTTTTTTCAGATTTGATTGAGGAACCAGAGTCTCCATGATTTGACATTTTGAAAAGAAGATTCAAGAATATTGTTGCTTGTTCTAGATGCACGGGGTTTATAAAAATATTATTCAAATATGTTTATATGACCTCAAAAAGAGTTAAGAATCACAAAATATTCTGGAGAATGAGCTCCTTGAATATTCCATTGAAAGAACTTTTAAAAGTCCATGCAATTCTATTGAAAGGATTCAAAAATTTCAAGAAGAATTATATTATGACTCCTCTAAGGAATTATTTCATATCATGATGCTCCTTTACCTTCTTCACCAAGCCCATCAATGGATTCAAAAGGTGTAAGAAAACAAAGAATTATCCAAAGGAGGCAATTTCATATAACTCCATTAAATCTACCAGAATTACATTTTTAGATGTCTAGTATTTATATAGAAAAAATTTCTACATTCTTTGGGAAGACTTTGGAAGATGCAAAGAAACATTTGTTTAGATTCCAATGCGCATGTGAAATTTTCAATCTCACTGAATACAATGTTACATGTATATTATTTTTACAAAATATGTGAGGGGATGCTCTTGAATGGTACCATTCATTGCTGTTAGGGACATTTCCATTTGGGACATGTTAGAAAAATTATTTGCAATTTTTTTTCCCACCCACCCTCTCCCATATGGACACAATATAGTGAAGATTTCATCCTTCCATATACTCCATATGAATATCTTTCAAATAGAGATTTCAGAATGAAATAAAGGAGCCTCCACCAAATGCACAAGAAGATTTCAACCTTGCAACAAATGATGAAAAACCACAAAAATATTGTCTACAAAAAGAATTGGTGGAAGAAATGAATCTTGAGAAGAATGATAAGCAAGGTTGTTACTACATGAAGGAAGAGTATTTTCAAGACATTGTTGATGAATCAAGAACCTTGGAAGTGGTTGGAGATAAGGAGAAATATGAAAGTATTCTTAGATTGGAAACCTTTCATCCAATCAAAGACAATAGTATTCTTGAGAAGGCAAGAATTGATTTCATTGAATCATGTTTCCAGATCATTGTTGGCCAAACAATGCAATCAAATTCTCAGCACACTCGATTCATTTTTTCTCCAATACACATTGAGAGTGCCCCTGACTCATTGGTACAAGTTCCAATATGTTTCACAATTATGGAGTTCATTCCAAAGATTAGATGGATGCTTAAATAGATCCATTGAGAATCTACCTATACTTGAAAGCGTCCCTTCCCTTCCAATAAGGTAGGGTTGGTAGATCTTGTATGTATATAGTTTTCTTCTTCAGTTCAAGTTTTGCACAATAATCAAATCACTATATGGAAATAATATTTGAAGATAACTCCATGAAAGAAGAAAAATTACAAGAATTTACTTTGAAGATGACTCCATAGCCCAATGGAGAAGGAAGTTGGTTTTCATATTTTGGTGTTCTCAGTAACCCACAGGGGGTCACTGTCCTGCAGTTGGATCCAGTTGTTGACCAAAAATTGGCCATCCCCATTTTACCGCTCATGGAATAATAACAAATTGATATCAGAAAATGATTTTTTTTAATGATAACAAGTTCATTGCGTATCCCTTGGTATCAACTTCATCACACATTTTTCATATTCAAAATCTGAGTTCGTATGCTCAAGATATATAGGTTTGCATTTAAGAAGAAAAAACGCTTCTTCTATGTGGAACCGTGAGAAATGTTTTGGAACCACATTCAATTTTTGGAACCACACCATATTCGATTTCTCGAAACCATGTTCATCTCTTGGTACACATCACTCCATACTTAAAATTTTATTGAATTTCTCGGGTTCATAACCCATCTAGTTTCTTGAATCTTTGCGGGTTCAAGACCCATGTAATTTATTCTTATTATAGCATGGAAAGTTCACTCACCCCACCCGCCATGCTCCAATTATCTCTCTCCATCCTTATTTCCCCTCACTTCACCCACTCCCTACTCCTTTACATCATACTTAGTTTATTTTTTTATTTAATCCATTGGGTTCGAACTCACTCCCTCACCTCCCTCACTCCCCAACCCACAAACCCAGCCCTGCTTCCCACACTTTCCCTCCCCCTACATCACCCTTATCCCACTGCCACCTACATTCTACCCATCCCCCTAAATTACCCACACTTCCCTCCTTATCGCTCTACCTTCTTCCCACACTCAATTTATATTTTAAATTACCTACATGAATCATTAACCAATCGAGTTACTCCATGTGGAAACCATTCATCTCATGACACATGGAAGCACACTTTTGGTTACACATGGAAGCCTATGGAGGGATGACACATGGAATCTAACCAATGGAGACATGGCAACCCACTATTGGAGACACATGGCAGACATATGGCCACAAACAACTTGTGACATGTGGCAACCAAACACACGATAACATGTGGTAGATTATTGACCTATCACACGATGATATGTGGCGACGTGTGGACTGTTGAATCACGTTGACTGGGCATGAGGTGGAGGTTGGATGGGTATTTAAAATATTATTTTATCAAACAATTTCCTAAGGGAAGGTCGAATTATCAAATCTCCATAGTCTTCTCTTATTTTGTTTCTTACTAAGTATATAATTAAAATTTTAATATATACAACAAAGAATCCAACATCCAAATACACGTGGGATACTAATTTATGAACAAAAGTCGAATTCTTATGAAGGAAGGACAAAATTTAACCAAGGGCCCAGATTGCCTGGTGAAGATCAATTAATGATTGCTGAGTCTTAATCTTCTGAAGGCCATATATTGAGATCCGAAAGTCAAAATTGTGAAAAATTTACCTCATTGGAAAGGTATTTCAATAAGGAAGATGTTGGAACAGTTTTAAAGGGCTATAATTTGCCATAGATTTCTCATAAATTTAAATAACAATCATCAACATTTTTATGCCTTGCTGATAAATCTGTTTGACACCTCGACTTCATGAGCTCATATATTGAGATCCAAGAAATCAAATCATGCCATGGAGGACTCATTGGAAATATAATACAATAAAGATAAAATATAGTTTTTTTCCATGGATGAAAAGTTGGATATCCTATCCACAAAATTAAAACACAGTCCCCCTTTTTAAAAAGGGCAATAAATTAAATTTTTGAAAATAAAAGTTGATTAATTTTTTTTTATTAAAGATGGAAAATGGGCCATTTCAAGATATAAATATCAATGATGTAAATACATTAATGAGACTTAATTGAGTCATTAATTAAAGTGATATCTTCAAGAAAGGAAAATCCCTAACTACTCAAGTAGTTAGAAGATCCAGTTTTTAAAAAGCAAGGACTTCATCAAAGGGTTAGAGAAGGTTCCATTATCAGAAGGGAAGGTACAGGGGGTCAAAATAAGAAGGTACATACATCAATATGCAGCGAAGCTTCCGATCAACGAAAATATATTTCTATATTCTCTACTCTTTGTCTTCTTCTATACTATTTTCTCAAAGATTTATGCTTGAATCTCTTAATTGAGCACAAGGTTGAGATTCTTGAGTGTTTCTCTTGTATTCTTCAAAATACTTTTCTTATATGATCATGGAGTATTCATAACCATGTATATGAGTTTCATATATTTTGTGTATTGTTGAATATATTTCATGAATAAAACTCTATAGAGAATTACTTTGGGGCATGGCTTCAATGATGTTTCAGATCTTGATATTTCTAAGCGTGAGGTGTTTGAAGTATGCTTATCAAATTCTCTTATGTTTTAACTGCAATACTCTTTTAAAATTATTTTATATGATCAAAACTATTCTTTCCTATTTCTCATGAGAAGATATGGATATATCCATTATTCGTATGTGATAATGAGGGTTGTATATATGATGCTGAGTGCAAAATATATTATGATGTTGAAGCCTTCCTTCAATCTTTTTCTTGTTAAATGACTTTTTGTTGCACATAAAGATCAGATTAGATTGTTAAAGAACCATTCCATGTATAACTTAAAGCAATAAATATATGGAGTTTGCTGCATAAGAATTCTTCCTAATCCAATAGATTTGAGATATATCTTTTAGCCAAAGAGGAGTGCCACCTCTATAAAAACAAAGGGGGATTCATGTCCTCTTGAGGTTTTTGTTTTGATCCTAACATATCTAAACATCAACACACTTTGGTAGTTTTTCTACGATTTTTTAGGTCCTAAACTTCTAGGGCCGTTTTGAGGCCCTAAACGACATATTTTTGGCACGACAATACCTAGAATGTGACCAAAGGTAGATGCTAGGACGGACATAATATATAATTCTCAAATAGACCTTTCAGATGGTATATTGAGCACCCCAAATACAGATTGTATGCAAAAGTTACGCGCTCGGGAATTTGACATATCAACTACACCCATTGGGGCCCACAAACCTTTTGGTGTTTCATCTTCTGAGGTTAGGGTTTTGGATGTTTATGGCTTTCTCATTAATTCTTTATGTTAAAAAGGCCTTTTGAGCCTCATTGTAAACATCTTCTTGCGAATGTGTGTAACCATCATATCTCTTCTCATAGATAAACTGACACCATTCTAGCAAGTTCAATTCACTCTGTATTTTTATAGTTTCTGCATATTTCATTCTTTAATAGAAATTGTGTATTAATGTATCTCTTTGTTTCTTGAAATATATCAATGCATTTCCTTGTTATATCTCTGCCTTCATTTCATTATCAACATGATCTATATCATTTAGAGACTAGGGAAGAAAGATCCTACCCAAAACAACTAGAACAAAGGACTTACCACTTATGCATATGGATACGTTCTTCTACAATTATTTATTTATCTTATTCAATTATTCATCTCCCCACTTCTACACATTTATGAGTTGTAACACCATTGAAATGTCTAAGGGAAATTAACCACATTTTTTAGTGGATACTTCTATGTTGTTTCTTGTGGTATTGTACTTGGTAGAAGGTTAAATAATGAGATCTACTAATGGGATATCTTATAGTGGTAGCATTCCTGTTTTTCTTATAGTGTTCCCAAATGCTCTCCAATCCTTCCCACAAAATTTCTTAGCCTCGTTAACCATCTATGAAGCTAGATTTGACTTCTAATACCAATACAATTTCATAATTCATATGAAAATATAAAATAGAAATGGAAATGACATTGCACATTTTGAAATATTTCAACACTTGTTAAATTGAATGCATTAGAAAAATACAAAATCAATCCTCAAGGAGACAACCATGAATACACATATTCAATTAAAGCCATGTCCACTAAACTAGTTTTCAAGAAGTGGTTTTCCAACCAACTATAGGAATCAACTATGGATTTCATCCCCAAGCCAGACCATGATACCACCAAGGTGAAGGAATCTCCTATGGGGCTTGAAGATCACTCAACCCAACTCATTACTCTCATGATAAGCAATATACTCACCACAAATATCTCCAAGACATCTTCCAACCATCAAATCTATGGACTACCAAAATGTTCAACATCCCAATGATTGTGAAGTGTCACTTGAAGCCATACACAAAAAAAATTCTTGTCTCCAGAGCCTTAATAAATTCCAAGTACCACACTAATTGGTGAGCTTGATTTCCCTACCAAGAGACTATAGGATGTCCTCCTAATGTGCATTTATCACAACTAGTGGTGGTTGGTTCATGATCTATTTATGACAATGGTTGCATAGTGATCTTTCAATGTTATAATTACCAATGGTTATATGGTATCTTTGATGGGTTATGATTTCATTGAGTAGGGTGGTTGGAGAAATTTTATGCTTGACTCCTTCGTGGCATATATACATTTGTTTGTGCTTAGTTTATGTGCTTATTGGTTACTTGTAGCTTTAATTATTATCATTTTGATTCATGATTGATACTATTATCATTGATGCGTGGTCCAAATCTCCTAATGACATCCACCTGCAAAATCAACAAAGTTGGCACATTGCAATCGAATAAAAAGAAAAATATTATTACAAAGAAGTATTAAAGTTTGAATGGCCTATGGGTATGCAACACTCTAAATATATCACAAAACACTTAATTATTGGAATTCTAGTGCATGATACCTCTACCTTAACCTGTTCATTGCATTGGCTACCACTTTCAGACCATGGTGTGATCTCATCTATCCAACTGGATCTAAGGGTCGGTATGCTGCTTAGATTTTGTGAACTTTTCATTTTATGAAGATTTAACAGTTAGAAATGCAAAATAGTTGAGTGACCCTATAGGTGGCCTAGGACCCTAGAGACTTTGACCACATTTGGCCTACCAAATTCCAACTGTAGAATAATTTTAGAATCTATTTGATGCAGGTGCATCATTAAGATATGTTTTTTCATTTTCATAGGTTCTAAACATTTCTAGGCTCATACACGTATGGAGGATTTTTTTTTTCTATAACCTCCTAAATGCCACGTAGTGAGCCAAACAAATAAAAAATCTACTTGTTTTAGCATGTTTCTAGGAGGTTAGAGCAATTTTAAGGATTATTTTGGATTTTCCTAATAACATAAGATATGAGAAAAAATATTAAGTCTCAAATAATCTTCCTCACTATGTATAAAAGTAGTTGTAAGCATTGTTTTGAGATATGGAATGCAGAGGTTCTTTTGTAAAAGATACAATTGTGTGGAAATTATAATTTCCATAGATATGTAGTCTGTTGAAGAGGGAAATTAATAAAAGGAAGTGTTTTCAATAGATTCTTATATTAATAGAAACACTAACTTTGTGACTGTCAAATATGGACAAAGTATATTTTTTGAAATTCTTTGTTGGTCACTGAAAAAGTAAGTGTGATTCATAAAATCCAGTGTGTGGCTATTAGATTGTTCCAATAATTGATTCATTAAATACGATCGACAAAACCTCAATCATTGGAAATTGGCACATTATTCGAGCCTAAATAAGATTGCTGGAGTATACTCACCAGAATGTGGAGTGTGGTCAAATAGTGGATTGACTAGACTATGGCTTGTTGTGGATCAAATCATTGGCAAATATTTCAATTAACAGTTATACCAATTGGTTCGTTGGTGAAGCATTGAATGGTGCTCATGATTTTACCTAGAATTTGATTCAAGACATAGTAAAAGCTTGACATTAGAATCCCCCTTCATCTTTCCAAGAAACAGAGTCACAAAATCATTGTTTTAAAAATTGGGACTTGTAAGAAACATTTACTAGTTTCGATATTTCTCTCTTTGAATAAAATTAAAGTCCAAAACATTGTGATCATGGGTATACAAGGGACACAGGTCCTGTAGAAATAAACACCAAATTTTCATGGTCCCATGAGTTAAGAATGTAGGCCTATAGGGTAAACACATAGGTTGTAGTCATAAATATAAAATGCGGACTTATAGGGTTCAATATTAATTCATATTATTCATTTGAAAAGTGAGAGTTCCACAAACATATCTTTGTTTGACAATATGCGTGTTTTTTAGAAATTCAATGACTAATAATGATAGAATATCCATCCATACATATGCACTTCCATCCATCCATACTTGAAGATCAATTTTATTATTAGCATCAAACCATCTTATGAAAGAATATAAGTGACCAAGAACATGATGAGATTGTGTACCCTTGCACCATTTTTGGTATCAGAGTGGTGATAAAAAGTTGTCTCAAAAAATATAAAGACCAAAAAACAAACTGTGAAACATGAGTTTGTGAGAGATGGCTAGAGATAGAGCCAGAGGAAGAACGGGTCAGAGGAGAAAACCTACCAATGCAGTCTTTCTTGAAGACATGAGGAATATTCAAGCACATTTGGAGATCATGGAGGCTGTACGGAGAAGGGGTTTTGAAACTGAATATTTCAGTGTCAAAAAGGGAGAACCTCAAGAAGATGAGGTAAATCCCGAAGAAGAAATATTTGAAGAGAGATTGGTCCAAAAAATATTGGGAGTTAGTTCCAAAACAAACTTGAAGTACTTATGTATGAAGGTAGCCTTAATGCTGAGGAGCCGATTGATTGGATCAGTTCCATGGAAAAATAATTTGAGTATTAGAATGTGGATGATGAAAAGAAAGTGAATTTTGCAGTAACTAGACTAGGTTCATGCATCTCTTTGGTGGGATGGAGTACAATATGAAAGAGGAAAGAAATTCAAGCCCAATATCAAGCGATGGGATAGGATGGTGGCTAATGTTAAAGGTAAATTCATGCCAAAAGACTATCAAATTAATCTTATCAAGAAAATGAAAAATATTAAACAAAAGGAAATGTTAGTAAAGGAATATACATAAGATTTTTATAGGTTGACCATCAAAGCTGGTCATATTGAAGAGCATTTTGAGAAAGTGGCTAGATATATCAATAGATTGAGATTCAACATTCAAGACGAAATCATCCTTTTTTCCCCAAGAAAAATTGAAGAGGCATATCAGTGTGCTCTGAAGGAAGAGGAGAAACTATCCAGGAAGAAAACACAACATCCAAGGGGTAGAGGAAGAAATTTCAGAGGTAGAGGAAATCAAAGTGGTAGAGGTCAACTGCAAGTTTAGAAAGGAGAGGCCAACAATTCCCATCATCAAGAACATTCCCCAAGAGGAAATGATTCTTTTGTAGGTAGAAGACCTTACTCAAAGGTAGGGGTATAGTTTTTTTGGGAAAATTTTATAGATGTGACAAATATGTTGGTCATTGGATCCTATGAGTGTCCAAAAAATCCTTTATCAAGACAAGGCAATGAACACATTGTCCAAGTTGAAGAGGAGAGTGTGGAATCACCTTCTCATGAAGATACACCAAAGGTGAGAGAGTCATTTCTCATGAAAATAATATTGGTTAAGATGAACAAGGAGATTCATGATCCTACTCAAATAGAGACATTGTTTAGAACCACATGTATGACTACAAGAAAATGTTGCAAAGTTATCTACTAAGATGGTCAATAACTAGGCCTAAAGAAGACAACATATCCAATTCCTTTTAAGGTGCCGTGGTTGCAAAAAGGACATCAAGTATGGGTAAATAAACAATGCCAAGTGGAAATTCAGATAGGAAGTTATAAAGATCAGATAACATGTGATGTTATGCCAATGGATGTTTTTCATGTCTTTTAGTTAGGCCTTTGTAGATTGACACAAAAGAAATCCATGATAGAAAAAGTAATTATACTTGCACTTTTTAGAAATGTAATATTCTAGATATAAAAGTATGCAGAACATAAATAAAATGCTAGAAATGGCATATGAACAACAATATAACCAGAAAAACACCACAATAATACCAAAATGATACTAGATTAACACCAGAAAGAGCACTTTGATTACTGAGAGCAATGTTCACTTGCCTCTTCGAGGGGGAAACCTCCGATAGAGCATACCCTCAACTCCTATTTATACTAAATATATCTATCAAAAGAAACATCTAGAGGAAGATCCTTCTAGAAGCGAAAGCTTCTATTAGGTATTCTTACATTCAACTTATTCTTCCTTATTGCTAGACCTTATTAATATTTACCTATATTACATCGAAATATATCATTCTACCTAAGTGAGGGGTTAGGTCCCTAACATGTCCTCCCCCTTAAAAACAAACTTGTCCTCAAGGCTTGAGATGTGGAAATTGCTGCAGAATGGTACTTGGTTCCCAAGTGGCATCTTTTGGGGTTGTATCTTTCCACTGGACTAACACTTCCTTGATGGTTTGATGATGCAGGAGATGCTGACGCTGGTCCAGAACTGCTTGTGGCTGTAGCCAAATGGATCCTTGTTCGTCCAACTCAGGAAGGTTGGTTTGAGTTTGACACTTAGTTCCAATCACCTTCTTTAAGAAGGAAACATGAAAAACATGATGTAGCTTAGAATGACTGGGCAAAGCTAACTGATAGGCCACCTGTTCCACACGCTTGAGAATAGTATAAGGACCATAAAATTTGGGTGCCAGTTTCTGGCAATGGTCATCCTTGAGGGAATTTTGCTTGTAAGGTTGGAGTCTAAGAAACACCTAATCCCCTTATGCAAATTGACATTCAAAGAGACCTTTATCTACTTTTTGCTTCATGCAATTCTAGGCCATGACTAAATTCTCTTTGAGGGTACGGAGAAAATCTTCTCGAACTGTAAGTGTTTGGTCAACCGCCTGAACCTTCAAGACACCTGGTAAATATGAGAGAACTGAAGGTGGATTTTGTCCATATACCTCTTCAAAAGGAGTCATGCAGGTAGTTGTATGGTATGAAGTGTTGTACCACCATTCAACTAGTGGTAACCTTTGAGCCCACTGATTTTGCTTTTCCAAGGAAAAACACCTCAAAAATGTTTCCAAACACTTGTTGACAAGTTCAATTTGACCATCAGTCTAGGGATGATAAGCTGTGTTGAGATTGTTATAGCAAGATTTGCCTCACCATTTCTATCTTGCATAGAGGGCCTTTTTCCATTTCCCTATGCAGACTTATCATCCCTTTTTGATGAATCCAGAGCTAAAAATATACATTTTTCAACATATACGCTCCCTATTAGTTATACAAGATGCGTATACACTTGCTGCTCCACTACAACTCACATATATCGGTATTTGTGCCAGAAAATACAAAATGAGGTCGGGTTTCCATGTCACGATAGAAGATCTCTGATCCTTGGCCTTCCATATACTGGAAACATTCTGAATTGGCCCTTCAGTTGCATTCTGAAGGCTATAAGAGCACAATTTCGAGCTATGGAAAAGAGGATAAAGGAATCAACTTTGAGAGAAAAGTTACTCTGGAGAAATTAATTCATATTGAGTCTGCATCCCTTTGTCCCTCAAGTCTGAACATAGTGTTCAGCCCCCAATCTCTTTCCCTATTGTTGAGAAGATCTCATTGCCTCTTTCCTATGAGCTTGCCTTTGGTGGAGGATCTAAGTGGTGGAGACCCAGTTGGAAGGAACTTGGTTTCGAACCGTGCTGACACAGAAGTCTATAATGTTGTCACTTCTGCTGATCAATTATTAATATAAATACTCCTTTCCCGTCCTATTGGTATCTTGAAAATATATGATTATTATCCACGGGCGTGTTTGTAATGTTTATTAACGGATTATGCTATATGATGTGCTAACCCCTTTTATATTATCACTATGTACTTTCTCTACTTGTTTGTTGAGAACTTCTTGCAGGTATAAAGATTTGGGTCAAAGTGCTCAACGGTGGAACATCATCAAACGTTGGATCGAGGTAGGCCTCTTCCTTGTATTGCACATTAGTTTATATAGCATATGTTGGAATTGAGTTGATTTCTGCAGTCATACCTATCTATTGTGGTTTACCCTTGGCCATAGAGAGTTTTTCCCTTGTAATAGAAATGGCGACTCCACTAGGGAGATATATTCCTTCTAAGGGTTGAAGTAATTTTTCTTCTTACATTGCTCTTTTTCATTTGTATTTCTTGTCGTATCACTGCTTGACAGATTTTGTTCACTCTGAGTCTAAGTTTCCAACCCATTTCCCTTGCCTGGCCTTGTTTTAAAAAATATACGCCCTTTTTCCCTTGACAGTCGTATATACACGCTTGTTGTCTCACTGCAAGAAGTGTATATATTCTTTGTTCTCCTGAACAGTCGTGTATACCACTTCCCCTTACTTGTTTGATTGGTTTAGTGACTGCTGGTTGAGATTTGAAAATTGTTGAGCCTTCTTAGGGCTCTATAGTGCCTGTTAAGATTATCTAGGATGATAGGAAACTTGTTTGGAGTTAAATTTTTGGGCGGAGTCTTTCTCTTTGTTTTCCATTTTTTATTTTTCCTTTTTATCTGGGCTATTTGCTTGGCTGATTGGTATTCTGCTCGAGTTATTTCTTTTATACACAGTAGGATTTATATATCAGGTTTCTCATCAGTGCATGCATTTTCTTTTTAGTATATTGAAAATACAAAAAAAATAGGCATTTTGCATTGGTTGGCATTTCTGTTTTGGAATCTTTATCATTAGCGTAGCACATTTAGTGAAAGGTTGCAGTTTACTTCTGAATTGCAGAGTTGAAATTGAAGACTGCATTGTTCTTATTTAGCATATCATTCATTGAAAAGTTAAATATAGACCTTGCATTATATCAATATTTTTTTCTTGTAGAGTCATAACACCATGAGTTTCACTTCCATACCTTTTTGAGTAACCACGGCCAATAAAATTTACGCTTTAAACTAAAATTGATTAGTCATGATTTTATTTTTTAGGGTGCACAAACTAGACTAGGATTTAGTGCCTTGGAATAGGATCTTGTGAGTAAACTTATCCAAGGAAATCAAATCAACATATGTGTCTGAGACAGGGAGTTGAGAATTTCATTTTATAATTGGTAATATCAGGAGGCTCCTCTCACACTAGAGTTAATCACGAGGTCATGCAAAGTTAGTTGAAGGGATAACCCATGGATACTCACCTAGCGTTAGAGATATTTCTATGGATTTATTCGTATTTGGGGATCTTGCTAGTACCCATACCTCTGTGAGAGGTGGTGATTTCAAGGTTTCAGGCTTTGCTACCCTACCCATACAGTGATCCGGACTTACGACTACATGCCTGTGCATCCGTTATACAATGATTTATTAGTTCCTTGACTTAGGTATCTCATAGGTTACTTGCAGGGGTTATTTTTCTTGTATCCTTAGTCAGATAGGGGTCGGACAACACACAACCTTTATGGAGGATTACCTCTCCGGGGGGATCTGACCGACTGGTTGTTAAGCCTACGAGGGCCCTTATAACTGATTCTGTTACCTCCAAACTTTAGTAGGGAGTCTCAAGTCCCTATTGGATGAGACATACCTTCTTTAACGAGGGAGGCCACTCAACCACTTTATCCCATTTGCATGCATATTGGCCATTTGACTTTTTGGTATTCTCTTTGACTACTAGTTGGCCTTAGGATATATTTTTATTCGTTGGAGAGTCATAAGTCGTCGTGGAGTCAAACCAACTTCCTCGCAGGTCCCGTCGGTTGTTACAGTTACCACCATTTTTCGAGTTCTTTCCTTCTAAAAGGCGTAGAGTTATCAGGAGTGGTACACACACATCCACTTTTCAGACTTGTGGTTCCACAATGATGAGTACAGAGTCTAGTCTTCAGAACACCAGGAGTTCTTCGACTCCCAATCCTACTATAGTTAATGGCACCCCTTTGACACCTACAACCGCTACAGTTGCAGTGCCAAAGGATTATACCGGTACTATGGCTCGGCCTGTAGTTAATGCTTCCTCTCTTGCATCAAATCCTTTTGGGGGTTTCTATCACTCACTGAGTTACAATGTTCAAACCATCCCTATGGATTCTATTCCATTTTCTTATGGTATTCCTAACTTCACTTCACAGTTTTCGACTGCTATCCCAGCTGTTGGCCCTAATGCTAGCTTTGGACTTGGGGGCACTACACCTCCTTACACTCCTTTCCCATTTGGTGGTTCTCATATACCCCAAGAGAATCCTAATGTGGGAAGTGTCCCTATTCTTAACCTTGAGTCTAATCCTTCTACGGCTGGATGGAACAACCCAGCTAGCGGACAAGTTCTGCCCTATATCCCTATCCCCTCGGTGCTGATTCTGACCAATACTTTTGGCATGATGAATCCTCTTCAATCCTCCGGGTTCCCACCTGGAGGAGGTCAGTCTTACACTTTGGGCACTCCCTAACCTGGATCTAATCCAGTTGGGGGAAATTTTAACAACCCTCATCTTGGATCTAATACAACTGGGGGAAACTTTCATAACCCTTATCAGAACATTCCTGCTGGAATGATGCCCAATCCATCTTTTATGAATCAGACTGAAGGAGGGTCTTTTAATCCCGGACAAGGTTTTGGTCCTTACCAGAATCCTGGATGGAATGCAGTTCCTAACACACAATATTTCACGATATGATGAGGCCAGGTGTCGCAACCCCGTATTCCCTTTCTGGCCACACTTAATTTTCCATATTTATCTAAACTAATGAATGACCTGGTGAGTCATGATCCCGCATGGCCCCCTGTCCCTACCAAACTTCCGTCAGACATTCCAAAGTTTGAGGGTAAGAATGGCGAGGACCCTGGTGACCACGTCACTACTTTTCACCTTTGGTGCTCATCGAATTCTCTGAATCATGATTCTATTAGATTATGATTGTTGCAGTGCACTCTCATTGGAGTCACGTCATAATGGTACATTGAGCTACCTAGGGGGACGTATGGATATTTTCATCATTTGGTGCTAACCTTTCTCAACCACTTTAAACTACCCATTCATTATGATGTTGGAATTGAACTTTTTTCGACTTTACGCCAGTGTACCGACACTCACATCTCAGACCATATCCATGAATGGCGTAGGCGAAGGCGGTTGGTTAAGACTCCTATACCCCCAACCTTTCTTCTAGAATGGTTCATAAAGTCTTTACACTCTCCTATTTTAAAGGACGTTGCTACTTCTGGGGTCTTCAGCGAGGAAGAATCTATCCGTAGAGCCCAACAATTTGATTTGATATATGCTCAGTCTGGGATGTTATACCACCTTCTTCCAGATGCACCACGAACAAATCACGATCCTAGACAAACTCCCAGACCTCATGCTGATGGCATTGTAGGGTCTGCTAATGTAAAATCCATAGAATCGACAACGAAGTCTACTGGAGGGCTAGCCTCATCTGGATCCTCCAAACCCACCCTATCGATGGATGTAGATTCTGTGCAATCGTCGAAGAACCCAAATCATGACCAACAACCAGATGGGAATAAAAGGAAAGGTCGAAATAATCACAAGGGTGGGAAGAATAATAATAAACCCAAGGACAAGGATAATAATGGGAAACATAATGATAATGTTGGAGAGGGAAAGAAAGAGAAATGTAAGGTGAAGTTTCCTTGTAAACTTTGTACCGATGATCACCTTACACACTTATGCCCCAAACTTGCGGAGGCTGCGAGGATTTTAAATCTACTGCCCACCGTGATGACGAAGTCATTCCCACACAATCAACACTTAGCCTCGAGCTCTTCGAATGTCATAAATGCATCTGGTGGAAGTCAAAACCCACCATCGCAAGATGGCGATCGTGTTTGCATCAATATGGTCGACGCAAAAATTGACATAGCCACCCACTCTCGAGATTATAGCTCTTCAAAAGCTAGTACCAACTTAGAAGCTCCTCCTCCACCCTCGGAGATGAACTTACATATCAAGAAACCAAAGCCACCGCCTTGTATTCTGAAAGGAGTACTTAAGTTCTCTACCCACAACCCTAATGCTAGAGCTACCCAAAACTACTCTATTGTTGAGGATCTAAGCCAAACCCCTTGTGCGATGTCGGCTTTGGAGGTACTCCAAACATGTCCATCACAGAGGAATGCCTTACTCTCTGACATAGGAGCTCTAGAACCTTGTGGCTCAAAAGTTATCAAGTTTGATGTCACAGACGTGAAGCCTCGCTTACCCTACCCTGTGGCTTTTCAAATCCACGTGGAGTATTCCAAGTATACTATCAAACGAGCGGTCGTTGATGAAGGTTTTTCCACTTGTGTGATGTCCCTGGTCTGTTGGAAAGATATCGGTTCTCTGACCCTTTCCAAGTCGTCGAACATGTTGACTGCATTTGACGGTCATTCCTTCTGCCCTCATGGTATTCTCTCCTCCTTTCTGGTCCAGTTAGGTGGGAAGACGATAGAGGTGGAAGTAGAGGTAGTTCATGCACCTCTCGATTATAAATTGTTACTAGGTCACAATTGGACCTATGCTATGGTCATTGTCATATCATCTATTTTCTTTGTACTTTGTTTTCCTCATCAAGGGGAGATCGTGACGATCGACCAGTTATCCTTTGCATACTCTAGTCCTAACACATATGTTGGACCTTCGATCCCTATGATTGACAATTCTCAGCCGACAATTGAGAATATCGGTGTCAGAATGTATTCTTCCCTCATGGGTACTTTCGACTTCTCGGCACTGATCCATCACGTTTACACCATTTCTAGTAGGCCTGCTTCAAACGGAAGGTCCATACCTTTCCGCACTTCCTATTTTAGTGATCCATGGACCCTACCTTCTCTGAATTCATCGGGTGAAGGAAAGTTGCATGCTGGCATGGCTATGCCACTATCGGTAGTGGAGATTACGTATCAAGCCATTCTTGACTCCTCCGTCGATCCCAATCATGTTACCTCGCAGACGAACGAGGAGGATCCCATTCTTAGGACTGTATGGGCCACCTCATTATCTTGTTCACATGATTTCTTAGATGAGACTTTGCCTTCGGATGAAGCCATCCTTGAATCCATGAATGGTTCCGAGAGACCTTGGGATGACATGCATCATCGATCTTATTTTCTCCCAAGTCTTGAAAGAATCGAGCAAGATGATTTTCGATCTACCTTGAGTGAGATAGTCAGTCACGTCATAGTTCCACTTAATACACACAACATTTATGCCAAAGGAAATATGGCGAGTATTTCTCCTATCGTTTCGATCGATATCTCTCGTACCCTTGGAAAGATTGAGAACATAAATATAGGTGCTGATTGTTCACCAGAAGAGATTCTAATATACACCAACCTCTTCAAAGAATTTTGAGATGTATTCACTTGGTCATACGAAGAGATTCCATGGATTGACCCTCATATTGTCGAACATGAGATTAGGACTTATCTAGATACTAAACCTATTCGACAACGTCTTAGAGCTGTTAATCCTAGGAAGGCCCCCGCTATTAAGGCAGAGGTGGAGAAGCTACTTAATGTTGGTTTCATCTACCCGGTTCCATTGAATGAATGGGTATCCAACCTCATTCCTTTGAATAAAAAGCAAAGAACCATCTGTGTGTATATGGAATTTCGCGACCTGAACAAGGTTTGTCCTAAAGATAACTTCCCGACATCATTCATTGATCAGATTATCGATGAGTGTGTAGGAAGCAAAATATTTTCCTTTATGGATGGATTTTCAGGATATAACCAAATCCAGATCAAACCTAAGGACCAACACAAGACGACATTTATATGTCCTTGGGGTACTTTTGCATACCAGAAAATTCCTTTCGACCTGAAAAACGCCGGAGAAACCTTCCAACGTGCCATGAATTTCGCTTTTCATGATCTCAAGCACATAGTTGAAGCTTACCTCGATGATCTTGCTTCTCACTCTTGCAAGAGAGTGGATCATGTTACACACCTTCGACTATTTTTCAAAATATTTCGTTACTATAGAATCTGGTTAAACCCTCACAAATGCATATTTTGCGTTAAGTTTGGCCATCTCTTAGGATTCCTAGTTTCCGAGACTAGGATCATGGTAGATCCTCTTAAGGTTGAGGCAATACTTCAATTGCCTCCCCCATGCATGATTAGACAACTTCAAGGTTTACAGGGGAAAGCTAACTTTCTGTGTCGGTTTATAGTGAATTATGTCAATATCACCAAGGGTTTCATGCACCTATTGAAGAAAGACACTCCTTTTATCTAGGATGAGCGAGCCCAGGAGTCTTTCGACACTTTAAAGAAAGCCTTAGTATCAACCCCTCTACTGAAATATCCTGATTATAGTAAAGATTACTTGTTGTATATTGTCTCGTTTGAAGAGACGATTGGTATGGTTCTAGTTCAGGAGGATGATGAGCTCCATGAGCATGCCATGTACTATCTTAGTCAGAATTTAGTCGGACCTGAGCATAATTTCTCTCATGTTGAAAAGATAGCTTTGGTTGTCATTCATGCAGTCCAACATTTATGACACTATATATTGCTTTGCAAGATTACTGTGGTTGCCAATGTCAATCCATTTCAATATGTCCTCACTAGGCGTATCATAGGCGAAAAATATAATACATGGATTTTCATATTACAAGAATTTGATCTTGACTTTGCTTCGACCAAGTCCAAAAAATCACTAGTTTTTGCAGAGTTAATATCCAATTTTCCACGATTAGATGAGGATGTTATCCATGTTGATTCATTGGTAGACGAACACATTTTCCTTGTCTCATCGTCTGACCCCTGGTATGGAGACATTGTTTTATATATTCAAACCTTGAAGTTCGCTCAACATCTCTCACGAGATGATCGATGGAGTGTTATATACCAAGCCAAAAAGTATACCATCATCGGAGACACTTTTTATTGCCAAGGAATAGATAGTATCTTACATCGTTGCTTAACTCATGAGGAAGCCGAGTCAATCCTAAATGATTGCCACAAAGGGGATTGTGGTGGTCATCTATCCGGGCTTGCGACAACCGAAAAAATCCTACGAGTTAGTTACTTCTGGCCCACCATCTTTAAAGATTTCATTGAAGTGGTTAAGAAGTGTCACCCCTGCCAGGTGTTCACTCGAAAATTGCACTCGCACCCAAGCCCCCTTCACCCAGTCATTACCGTCGGTCCCTTCACCAAGTGGGGCGTAGATTTTGTTGATTGCAATCCAACTTCGGCTGGGGGGCATCAACACATTATTGTGGCTATCAACTACTTTACCAAGTGGGTCGAAGTCATGCCTACCATAAAATATTATGGGAATACTGCAACCTTCTTCGTGTTCAAACAAATTATCGCCCGGTTCGATATCCTGAGTGAGATTGTCATTGATCATGGAAGTCACTTTCAGAATGAAATGATGGTAGAAATAGCATCCAAGATGGGGTTTAGACATGGTCACTCATCTCCTTATTACCCCCAGGAAAATGGGCAAGTAGAGGCCATTAAGAAGTCTCTCAAGACCATTTTGCAAAAAACTATCAGCCAAAGTAATTTCGATTGGCACATCATGCTATATCCCGCGCTTTGGGCATACCGAACCTTGGTCAAGACTGCCACCGATTTTTCCCCTTTTCAGTTAGTACACAGTGTAGAGTTGATACTTCCTGTTGAATGCTAAATCCATTCTCTCAAGTTGGCATTCGAGCTCCTACCTGACACTTCATATTTAGAGCGACGCCTCGTGCACCTAGAGAGTCTTGATGAGCATCATCAAGATGCCTTTACGACTATCAAAGCAAACAAGAAATGTGTCAAGGTGTAGTATGAAAAGTCTGTCTATCCTCGGTTGTATGCTGAGGGTGAATTGGTGCTCTTGTATGACCAAGCCAAAGAACCACTAGGGGTAGGCAAGTTTAAACCCATGTGGCACGGTCCTTATATCGCGTGACATTTTCTAAAAAAAGGAGCCTACGAGTTGGAAGATTATGAAGGGAATAAACTGGTCGAGCCTAGAAATGGGCTGTACTTGAAAATGTATTACGCTTGAGCCCTAGGCTTGGGAGAAACCCTTTGTATACTAATGTAAATTTGGTGTATATACATTTTTTTCACCTTTTATTTTTATCTTTGGCTTGCTTATCGAGTTTTCCCTTTTGGTTGGCAGATGTCAATGAAGTCTTTGGTCTACCTAGGATTCAAAAATGGAGCCAATCATCATACAAGGAACTTGGTTTCCACCGCTTGGGTGATTTACTCACCTGAGGGTCTGCTGGTATCTTCAGGTGGCGTATGCCTAGGGCCATCCACGAAGAATGTGGCCGAATATAGCGTCATCATAGAACTTTTGTGCGATGCCATCTCACATGGTATTTTCTCTCTAGAGGGTCGCCTGGATTCTCAGTTAGTAGTATGTCAGTTGAACGGTCGTTACCATGTGCGTGATCCTACATTACTCCGTCGATTCCTACAGGTACGTCTTTTAGAACGATAATTTAATTTTATTACATATTTTTACATCCCTAGAAGTTCTAATCATGTATCCGATGCCTACGCTATTTATGTTTTAGATTGGAATTTGTCACATTAATAAAGTAAATAAAACCATTAAATCAATGTACACATTGTAATATATGAGTAAAGCCGAATATCCCTCTGTATATATTTCAAAAATATATGGTGTTTATATTACAAAATTGGGGCTAAAACCCTCAAAATACATATACAACCGATATACACATCCCATGAAATCTATGCCTATGGTTCCATATGCACATCATGATAGAAAACCATGGTGTTTGCGAGACGTCGAAAGAGTTGTACCCATGCTCTAGGTACACCAACAACCTGCCGCTACATGGCTTCAGGTAGATCCTCTATTTGAACCATATGAATCCTCTGTGTCAGATGAGACCGGTTGCCCTGCACATTTTGTAGGACTCTCTATGCTTCTCCTCCCACTGCCTCATCTCCCCGGTGCCTCCGTCTATGTCGTAAGAATCCCTTTGGCCATTGCGGACCCACATATGCAATCACAAGTATCTAGTTAATATTCAAACACCATCAAAAAATATTTTTGTTTCCTTAAATACAAAAATACAAAAAAATGAAATATGTAAATTTGTTTTACCTATGGTGCCATAAGCGAACCCTGGTGGAAGAAGCATATCTGGGTCTCCTGTAAAATTGATCCCCACATAGGGATAGTCGTCCAGAGAAATGATTTGTCTTCGCCACTAGAAGAAAAAATCATCGTTGTAGGGTGTCGACACCCTACCTCCTTCCTATTGTTTCATGACTTCGATCCACTGTGCCATAGATGGATCACATGGTCCCCTAGGAAGGATCTCCACTCTAGGTCCCAGACCTGGGACTCACTCGAAAAAGAAGCTGCAAACCCAAAGTTTCTCTTACCGCCCTGCTTGCACTCTTTCAATTGACCTTTCATATTGATTAGCAATGAGGTACACCAATCATAGACAGTGGGCCTCACACACACCAATGCGTAAAACATAAGTGGTCTCGATGCTTGATGCAATGAGGCCAATCCTATGATCCTAGTAAGCACGAGCACAATAATATTCAGGCTGAGGTTACCTATAGCATGGATGGGGATTTGACTTCCCACCATGGGAGTCCATGCAACACAGTGGGCCTCGATGTATTCCTCAACCTTCATCCCACTCCCTGCCCCCCACGACTTGAGGTTCAAAACCTCTCCTCGGCATGGAAGTCTAGTCAAGAAGTAGATGTCCTTTACTTCGATCCTTAATGGTTGTCCATCAAGGATAAAGCTCTCGCTATCAGGATCCCAATAGCCCACTAGCATCTCCAACAACCTCACTTGGTCCCTCATCCCTTTGAGAGCCAAAAACTTGTACAAAACACATATTTTTAGAGCCACTTGAGCAACTAGATCTTGATCCACTGCTACATCTACCTCCTCATGCTCTCGCTCTCTCCATTCCAATACCATCCTGCAAAAAACAAATCATTTTTTGATTTAAAAACACTTATTTTTTTCCATTTGCGTACGTATACGCGGTTTATCCACAAATAATCACGGGTAGGGCCTGATATATGCCCCCTGTGGTTGACACAGGGGCGTATATCTAGTCGTATACACGACCTATTCAAAGAAATCTGCGTATACCGAAAACTCCAAATTGCGCCCTCAAAAACTAACAAAATAGAACCTAATTCAAAAATGTAAACCATTTAATTTGAAGAGGATGGGATGAAGAGTTACCTGATCCAGACAATTCGTGATTCCGTTGCCTATCGTGCCTACAATCGTCATTTGAATCCTGGAGGTTTTTTAGTCCAAATTGCACTATTTGGGTAAAAATGAAAATGATACAGTAATTTTTTATTTTATTATTATTTATAAGCTATTTTTACCCACTTGATATAGTTTTACACTATTGTTTCACCTAATGGACTATTTCAAGAATGGTTTTAAGCTGGTTTTTTGCAATTTTGACTCAATTTTCTTACGGATTTCAACGTCATAGTTGACCGTTCGTCTCCTCAGGCAGGTATATTCATAACCTAGCATATAAGATAGGTATCTACCCCATCGTGCATTTTTTTCATTATCCTTCGACTACTACTTTTACGCCTTAGGTACGAACCCATTTATTGAGATGCATACCCCCCCCATCTACTATTAATAACGTCATTAATAAATGGTAGAGACTTACCAAACATGAGTACCCTAGTTAGAACCTCTTTGCCATCTGGCGCCCATGTCAAGTTTTTCCTTAGGACTGGGAGTCCATTATAATTCAATACATGACTGTATGATGAGCCTCATTTCTCATTCATGCACATGCGGCCTTATTACCCACAGACTCCCAAAAACGAGTCTCAGTTAAGCTCTTTTCCGACTCGCCCAAAAACTGAAAATATCGCTGAGTGATTTGTCCCTTTCACGCTCGTTAAAGTTGGATTTGAAAGGTCATGAGTCTTAGTTAAGCTCTTTTCCGACTCGCTACCAAAAATTGAAAAGATTGCCGAGTGAACTTGTCTTTTTCACACTCATAAATTGGATTTGAAAAGAAATCTATTTGGCACAAGTTCACCCCTTTTTCACACCAAGTAGACTAAAAGATATAAAAAAGGACATTTTTTGGCATTAAGTTGTGATTTCATCTCATGCCCTTGCTTACAGTATTGATCCTTTAGCCGGTTCTCGCTTTGCGTTATAAACTGTTGCCTAAGTAGTTTGCATCCTCAACCAACTAGAGCCTTGTTTATATCCTTCGTAACTTGACACCCTATACCCTGGAGGGAACATCACCCCGAGTGTCCATATCCCACATGCATTTCCTTACATTAAGCATAGGTACGTTCCACTGCTGGAACTAGTTTTGCTTACTTGCGACACTCGTTCCCTCCTCTATATCATAGCATTCATTTGTTATGAAAAAAAAAAAAAGACGGGCGGGAAGGGAATACTATATGGTAATTGGCAGCAGTCGTGTCGCCTTTGAACAAAGAACAAAGTTATTGAGTCCTTGTGTCATCATAATTTTGGGTTTAGCATGGCCTTAGGAAGCTGATTTCGCTACAGAGCTTTCTCTACCGACTGGTTACTCTTCTAGTCCCTATAGAGAACATTATTGATGCCTCATACATCTAATTGTCGCATCATTGAGTCCATGCTGCCAGAGTCCACCATCTATCTCATTCTCTTGTTCAAAGCAAGTCTATCAACCTGTGTCGGCCACTCCTTAGAAATATTGACTTTGCATGTCGGCCATACCCTTGGTTTGTCTCAAAATCACATGATACTTTGGTCTTATCATGCACCCTGACCCTACTTCCATCATTGGTAGGTCACCTTGAACCCATCAATCAAAATTTCATCATTGGTCATTGACTGGGTGGTTTCCCTTGTGTTCAACGACAAGACATCTATTCACACTTTGGGATTCATGCAGTGTCTTGGATGCCAATAACCTTATTGGTGGTTTCCTCTCCTTTGTCAGTAGTTTTTCGTCATTGGCTGCTATTCAGAGGGTCCTTTTCATGTACTGCTTGCATTTGGCACATGAGAAAGACACACAAGGTCGTTGGTTCATGAACATGTTCTTCGTCTGATCTCCACCAAATCATGAAGCTCCCGCTTTGTCCCTCGTGTCGATTGATGAGAGATGCCTCAATGCTCTCCTTTCAACGGGTCTATTTCCATCGACTTCAGATCATTTATTCTAGATATGGGACCTAGAGTTTTATGAGTACCTTGAGGCTTGTAGTCATTAGTGGTAGGCTCTCTCGCCATTGACAGATGGGAATACATAAATGTATCTTGATCAATGGATTTATCAAGTGTTCGACATCGACTCCTTTTTCACACTTGTAGGAATGTACTCGGTGCCTTGATACCTACTTTCATTATTGGTAGGTTGTCTCGCATTTGTTAACGGTATACCTCAATGACCGGTAATCAAACGATGTCTCATCGTGTTCGACCTCAACTCCTTTATTCACATGATGTATACTTGCACCTTTGGCAGATAGTGTAGAAAACTTAAAGACATCACTATGAGGCCGCAACTTTCCTGAGTTGTTTCTTCCCCTTCATTGGACCAGTACCTAGTTGACTTCAGTGATCATGGGAGATCAGATTGTATTCCGTGGTTTACAAATATCTTCAAATTGATTTTGAGACTGGTTTCACTGGGCCTTGTTCATGACTATGACAACCTTTGACATGTAACCGCATTTGTATTTGCCTATTCATGGCCATGAACACTTTTTTGGTATATTTTCCACATGGATCTACATTGTATTCTTGGCAGCCATGTATGCAAAGTCAGTACATAATGTAATGAGCAATTGAGTTCATCCAGATGGTTCTCTACCACTCCACTTCTGGGTTATTTATAATTTATTTCAGCCATTGCAGATACTCCTCTGATATCACACATTAGGGGGCATCTGTTATAGAAATATTTTCCTCACCATTGTTATCTTGCACATAGGGCCTTTTTCCATTTCCCTATGTAGACTTATCATCCATTTTTTATGAATCCAGAGCTAAAAATATACATTTTTCCACATATATGCTCCTTATAAGTTATACAAGATATGTATACGCTTGCTGCTCCACTACAACTCGTGTATATCGGGATTTGTGCCAGAAAATACAAAATGAGGTCGGGTTTCCATGTCACGACAGAAGATCTCTGATCCTTGGCCCTCCATATACTGGAAACATTTCGACTCGGCCCTTTAGTTGCATTCTGAAGGCTATAAGAGCACAATTTTGAGCTATGAAAAAGAGGAGAAAGAATTCAACTTTGAGAGCAAAGTTACTCTGGAGAAATTACTTCAGATTGAGTCTGCATCCCTTTGTCCTTCAAGTCTGAACACATTTTTCACCGCCCAAGCTCTTTCCCTATTGTTGAGAGGACCTCATTTCCTCTTTCCTATGATCTTACCTTTGGTGGAGGATTGAAGTGGTGGAGACCCAATTGGAAGGAACTTGGTTTCTTGGTTTCGAACCGTGCCGACACAGAAGTCTGTAATGTTGTCACTTCTGCTGATCAATTATTAATATAAATACTCCTTTCCCATCCTATTGGTATCTTGAAAATATATGATTATTATCCATGGGTCTGTTTGTAACGTTTATTGATGGATTATGTTATCTGATGTGCTAACCCCTTTTATATTATCAATATGTACTTTCTATGCTTGTTTGTTGAGAACTTCTTGCAGGTATAAAGCTTTGGGTCAAAGTGCTCAATGGTGGAACATCATCAAACCTTGGATTGAGGTAGGCCTCTTCCTTGTATTGCACATTAGTTTATATAGCATATGTTGGAATTGAATTGATTTATGTAGTCATACCTGTCTATTGTGGTTTACCCTTGTCCATAGAGAGTTTTTCCCTTGTAACAGAGATGCAATTGGGTGCCTTGTAGCTTGAACATTTCTTGCCAAAAATTGATGGTGAAAGTTGGGTCATGATAAAAAACAATAGAATGCGGCATGCCATGAAGCTTGAAGACCTGATCCATGAAAATTTGAGCCACAATGGATTTTGTAAATGGGTGTTGAAGAGAACAAAAATGAGCATACTTGGAAAGACGATCAACTACCACAATGATGACTGATTTATTCCCGATTTAGGTAAGCCTACAATAAAATCCATAGAGATATCTCACCAAATAAAAGGTGGAATCGAAAGCGGTTGTAGTGTGCCAGGAGATTTGGTTGTTTCTCCCTGGTATCGTTGACACACATCAAAATCAACCACAAAATTACAAATGTCCTGTTTCATACCATCCCAGAAAAAAGAACATTTGACTCTATCATAGGTTTTGGTAAACACAAAGTTCCGAACTATGGGTGTAGCATGAAGCTCTGAAAGTACCATGGATTTAAGTTTTGACTGTTTACTTAAATACAAATGACCTTTGTATCGCAACTCATCAAGGAGCCAAGAGTATTTTGGGGAAGCTGGAGAATTGGACTGCAATTGTTGTATCAGATGTGAACTTTTGGGATCATGTAGCCATTCTTGGTGAATGTCTTGGATCTAATCTGGTACAATGAAGGAGAGAGAAAAAATGAACCCTTCATCTTCATATTTTCAGGAAAGTGCATCCACAACCACATTGTCTTTTCCTTTCTTGTAAATGATCTCATAATCATATCCAAAGAGTTTAGTTACCCATTTTTGTTGCTCTGGGGAGGAAATGCGTTGTTCCAGAAAATACTTGAGGCTTTTATGATCTGTCTTAATTTGGAAGCGTTTCCCTAATAGATAAGGGCACCAAATATCAATGACATGCAAAATAACCAACATTTCCTTTTCATATATTGATTTGCCCAAGTTTCTTTCAGACAATTGTTTGTTGGTAAAGGCCAAAGGCCAACCCTCTTGCATAAGGATAGTGCCAATTCCTTTCCTTGAAGCATCACATTCCAGGACAAAGGTTTTTGTGAAATTAGGAAGGGCCAGGGCTAGAGTGGTGCACATGGCCATCTTCAAGTTTTGAAAATCCTGAGCAACTACTAGAGTCCAAGTGAAATAATTTTTTTTAAGGAGTGCAGTGAGGTGCCATAATCTTTCCATAATTCTTAACAAACTTGTGATAATAACATGTTAAGCCCAGAAATACATGCAATATTTTGAGAGTCTTTGGGTGAGGCCAATCTTACATAGGTTCAATATTTTTAGGATCGACCCTGACACCGACCTTGCCAATAAGATGACCCAAGTACTTGACTTCAGAGTCGCCAAAAGCACATTTAGATTGTTTCAGGAAACGTTGGTGCTGAGAGAGTAGATGGAGAAACCGATCCACATGAGAAATATGGTCTATCCAAGTTTTTCTATAGATGAGGATATCATCAAAGAAAACTAAGGCAAAATGACAGAGAAAAGGACGAAAGACATGATTCATGAGGCTTTGGAAAGTGGAGGGAGTATTACACAAGCCAAAGGGCATGAAAAAAAAATCATACTGGCCCTCATGAGTTCTAAAGGCCCTCTTAGGAATGTCTGCCTCTTTCATACGAATCTAGTGCTAGCTAGAACAAATATCAAGTTTAGTAAAGAACTAGGCGCCACTCAATTCATCCAAGAGGTCATCAAGGAAAGGAATGGGAAATTTGTCTTTAATGGTGAGTTTGTTGAGGGAACGAAATTCAAGAAACATGTGCCAATAACATTCTTTCTTAAGGACCATGACCACAGGAGAAGAGTAGGGGATCATACTAGGGGGGATAACACCCGCGTTAAGCAGTTCTTGAACCATTTTCTCAATTTCATTTTTTTGGGAAAAGGGGTGACGATAGTGACAGATATTGGGAGGAAGGATTCTTGGTACAAGGGGAATGGAATGATCATGAACACCAAGGGAAGGAGGGAGTCTCTGGGGAGTGGAAAAAACCACTTGATGTTTAGAGAGCATAGATTGGAGGTCCTACGACATAGAGGGTGTCTTAGTTGCTTGTATGGCATGGAGTTGGGAAATAACGCCATAATGACCTTTTTGAAAATATTTTCCATGCGATGGGAACTAATGATCTCAGGGGAACCAATGATGATGCCTTGGAACTTATATTGTTGTCCGTCCTGGTTGAATTTCATGGTTAATTCCTTAAACTCCATGAGAATGGGACCCAAAGTCCTTAGCCAGTCTACACCCAACACAATGTCACAACCGCCAATGTCGATAGAAAACATATGATATTTCAGGTGGTAGTCACCAATTTGGAGACACACATTTTTACAACGCCCTCCACATTTCATGGACTTGCCATTGGAAATCATGATTTGGAAATTATTGACTACACATATATATCAATTAGTCTCTTGGGAAATTTAGCGATGAATTAAATTATGGGTGCTTCCACTATCAACAAGAATGATGACCTTCCTATGCTTGATGTATCCAATTAGTTTGAGGGTTTGGGGAGTAGAGAAGCCAATCAAAGCATTTAGGGAAATGACCGGTTCAACTTTGGGAGGATCTGAGGGAGGGGTTATGTCAGTGGGTTTAGGTGACACAGACACAAGGGGAGCTTCAACATCCTCTTCTGAAACATCCTCTGAGAGGGCCATAAAAATATTTTGTTCCTTACACTTGTGCCCCGGAAAATATTTGTCATCACAATTATAACAAAGGCCTTTGAGTTGGAATTCAACCCACTACTACATATGACCAAATTTTCCATGGTTTTTCGTTGCTATTGCCACACATATCCGTCCCACTTTCCACGAAAGAAAAGACTATTTTTTGTGGAACTTTTTTCGTTGCTATATCCATGAACCAGGTATTCGTGGAAAGAGCGACGAAATAAGCCCTCCACGTGTCATCATCCTCAAGATAGGTTTTCCTTAAAAAGAATGGCAATAGCGATGAAACTTTGTTGCAATAGGGACGAAAAACCATGCCAAAGTAAAAAACTTACCAACAAATTATGACACAGATGCCATATGTGCGACACAAAAGCATGGAAACTTGTGACGAAAAAGCGTGGCAATAACGATGAAAACTTTTGACAGAGAAAATACTTACGACACAGATGCTATATGTGCGACACACAACTATGGAAAAGTGCGACAAACTTTCATGGAAATAGTGATGAAAATCCTTATCAGACTAAAACCTAAGAATTACCTTGCGACAAACTTTCGTCGATATTTCCATGCCTCCTGTAGGTTTTTAAAAAAAAAAGTCTACATGAGAAGCTGGATGTTGGGATTCATGAGATCTTCTAAAACAATGGATTCAACGATGGGAGTAGATGGGGGACATAATTAGAATTAGGGTAATAGGTCTCTATGGAATGAAGTGGATCATCTCCCACCATTATTTTATAATTATTATGAAGTGGGGTATATTGAAAGGAATTACTTATATCCTCACCATCCTTGATGTGGGTACTACCAAAAGACAATACATAATACACATGATTGTGTAAAATTGATTAATAAATGGGAGGAAAAATACATGATATAGAGTAGTGATAATATGGTGAATTGTGAGCTTTATATCCATGGTGAAAATATAGTAGGTTTTGCCTACCTTGGGATCAATATCGTCACCTAGTTTGGAGCCAATTCTAGCACAAACATGAGAGATGCAAATCAAGGACCCATATATCAAGATTTTTAGTGAGCACCAAGGTTTGATGTAATATGAAAGAAAGGTTACTTTAAATATGTAATTAAGGTGATGAAAGAAGATATTCATGCTAGAAACATAGTTACTATGAATGCAATAAATAGAAAACCTTCCATAATTTGGCCACTAAGCCAATCCATGATTCTACTAGTATATATAGTGGAAAATGAAATCAAATAATTTTTGAAAAGTTTTCTATAGATAATAGACAATGATAAATCCATAAAAAAGTTAAGGGATGTCCTTGGGACAATTTTAGAGTCACCAATAGAGGCACAAGATAGGCCCTTAAACCATGTCCAGTGAACAAGGTATGGAAAATAATTTATCTTAAATGCATTGATTCAATGATATGAAGTGTGAGAAGTTATGCTCAACTTTGGGTTGGATGTTAACATCCTACTGAAGTAATCATGGGAACTCATGGTATGACAAAATTGGGTCCACTTGTCGATCTAGTGGTAGTTGGTGAACCAATCACACATTTCCCCCATTGCCAAATTCGAGAGATTGAATTTTATCTCGATTGTGTGAATATTTATGCTTACTTTGAGTTCATTGACATAGTAGATGACAAATATCCATACCTAGTATTGTAATGGATGGATTGATTGGGAATTTGATAAGAAGGGTTATTGGATGGTATATCCATTGGGTCTAATGTAGGGAAATACATTTTTTAAATAGATATAAGAAGTATTGGATGAAGGTGTTTTTCGATAATCTCACCATAGAATAGTTGGAAGACTACACTAATCCAATTGCTAGTGGAAAGTAGAGTTGGAGAATAGTATTCTCCTATGTCATTTATTCCAAAGTGTCCATTACTTTTGGGCCTCCTAGGGAGTATGATAATTAATTGACACAAATGTGCACACTACCAAATTCCATTAAGTGGATTCATGTAGAGATTAAAGATCCACTAGTGTTTAATGGCACAACTAATGCCTATTCCCATGTACACTCACGTATTCCCATGTAGCATCTTTGAGATGAAAAGAGTGAGAGGAGAACATTGGGAGATGAATATAGAATTGAAGCTTGACACCTGATCTACCAAGAAGTGACTATATAGGATGCATTCACATTATAAGGAATATGATAAACAATAGATACATGATATGCTAACTATTGGTTAGATTTTTTCAGTGGAATAATAAGATTCAATTAGTCTAATACTCATTTAGGGTGTGAAAAAGGTGGAATAATTTTTTTTGTGGAATTTTTTAGATTGAGTCAGGCCTACATACATGATCCCTTTCATACACATTTTAGTTATGAGATTACAAAGAAAGTGGCAAGGAATGAACCTTACACCTTCATAGTAGGATTATTTGGCTATCATAAAATATGTATCAACAAGGAGGATGAGATGAACACCATTTTTTCTATGGAATGGTGATTGTATGCATTCAATATCATGCCCTTTGGACCAAGTAATGCACCAATTATGTTCTCTAGAATCATGTTTGTTATGTTCAATGAGTATATCCATAATTTCCTTGAGCTAGATTTTAAATTATTGGCAATGTATATCTAGCTAAAGGGTCACATGGCTAAACTAATGTTGGTGATGGAAAGACGTTGATTGATCTAGTTGTATGTAAATATTAAGAATTTTATTTCTACACCCCATTCAACATCCTCTTGGATCATATCTACAAGGAAGGATGTTTAGTCAAACTAATGAAAATCATAGTAATTTTAGAATATGTATGCACTAGAGAATGTCCATGTGTTATGGTCATGTAGGGTATTACCATATATTTATCATGGGGTATGCTCAACTAATAATGTATAAGGAGGAACTACTATGAAAAGGTGTCCCATTTGTATGGATTGTAGAATGTGAAAAGGGTTTTTCCAAGTTAAAACTGTGGATGGTTATGGCTCCAATTCTTGTTTTTCCTAATTGGTAAAAAAATTTCCATGTCCATGTGGATTCCACTACCATTGCATTGGGAACATGTTGACATAGCTAGGGGAACACATGCTATACCACCCAAGGTAATTTTCTAGAAAAAAATTGTAATTACATAACCATGAAATGCAAAGGCCTGGTGATGGCATATATGCTACACAATTTCAAGTATTATCTTCTAGACCAGTCCTTCAAGTTGTCCATTGATAATGTAGTGGTCAAGTATTTGGTTAACAATACAATGTTGGAAGGTTAATTCTATCGATGTTTGCTACTATTTTAGGAGTTTGATTTTGAAGTGGTGGTTAAACTAGGTAAATAAAATGTGGGACCTAATCACCTCTCGAAAAATCCACAATTGGAACAATGTTGGGATAGCTCATAAAGTGTTGAATGTAGATATCTTTTGCATGGAAGTAGTTCTTGAATTCTTCACTAATATTTCCAACTTCAAATATAAATCTACATGCACTAGAAGAATATGGTGATAGTAAANATTGATAGCTCATAATTAAGGATACAAATTATTAGTTAATCATATGGTACTTGCACACATTAGCAATGGATGGGATTCTTGACTACTATGTGTTGGATCATGAATGATAGGTGGTGCTCTAGGAATCCCATGATGGACATAGAAACAAACAATATAGTGAGAAGACACAACTATCACAACATACATTACAATGAGACATGTTGGATGCAAGTATCATTCAATTCAAGGCTAGAGTGCACTCTCCACTCCATTATTCATATTATTATCTTCATTCACTCCTATCAATACATATTATCCATTTATCTTCTATCATTTATTTACTTAAGGTTCATATATGTGTGTGTGTGTGGTTAATATTTTTGTAGGGACCGAGTAGAATTTACGTAAACAAAATTCAATAATTCATTTAATTGTACACCTAAGCATTTATAAATTAATCAACACATAATAATTTTTTTTATAACTGATTAAAAACAATTGCAAAATTTGAAATACCTGAACCTGATGCTAATAATTCGTTTGTCCGTCGTTGGCCTCCTTGATCGTTTATGCAAAACACTTCCCAAAACCATTCCTCCTTGCCAACTAGGTAGCTCCCTAGCTCCAGGATATCAACAGATATCCTGGCCCTCCGTGCCCAAAACCCCCAACAACTCCGGTGCACTGTATCAATCCTACTCCATAACTTCACTTCTCTCTGCAAATCCAGAGCTCCCCAAACTTCATTCCCCAACCTTCGTAGAATGACCTCCCATCCAACTCCTTCCCTTCCTTATCCCTCCTTCACCGACTCTCCCCCCCATTTACTCCCTACCTAACCCATTTATTACTCTTATCCTTTCCCATCAATATCCCTTGGCTATTTCATAGCCCATAACCTGCAGATTAGTCTGTAACACAAACTCATACATTTCTATGCATTATCATCATGTAATTGCATACTATCATCATTTCAATTTGGCATCCATGTATCGATAAGTTAACTTCAAAGTTTTCCAATTAGAAATAGATCTCATAATATCGAATAATTCAATTTTCAACACCCATTCATAAGATTATCATTTACCAAAATAGATTGCATCATATCCAACATCATTCTAATAGTATTTTAAACATTCATAAAATTCTTCATTCTCACAATGTGTCGGATCATATACATCATCATCAATAACATTTAAACATTCATAAAATTTACGTGTACGTAGTAGATCGCATCATATACATCATCATCAAATAACATTTAAACATTCATAAAAGTTCATAAATTTTTAAAGTTTAAGTGTATCACTTAATAGTTTCACTGTGACTTAGAAAATAAAGTATATAGTCCTCAGGTAATCCCGGTTGTCCAAGTCAAAAGGTGGTGTTATATACACCCCACCTTCGAGAAACATGTTCTCGAGGTGGTCAAAATAGTGAGGGATAGTCTTGTCGTAATGTCTCAACATCTTCCCAAGTAGCAGATCCTAGACTATACTTGTCCCACTAGACCTTAACTTGGTCTACCAGACGGTTCCTGAGCTGTCGGACTCTACAGTCCAATATGCGTAACGGTTCTACCGTGAGGGTTCCCATGTCCGATACCTACAATTCCTTCCAATTTAGTTTATGTGATTCATCAGCAACATAATGACGTAAAACAGATACATGAAATACATTATGAGTTTTATGCAAGTGGGGTAGAAGTACGAGACGATAGGCAACGGGTCCAATTTTCTCTTGGATCTTGAATGGTCCTATAAACCGAGGTGACAACTTTGTCCCCTTCCTGAACTGTATGGTACTCTTATTAGGCCTGATACGAATGAAAACCTGGTCTCCCACTTCATAACTTCGGTCGGTCCTATGTGCATCTGCATAGCTTTTCTGCCTATCCTCCGCTTCCTTTAATCTCTGCCTAATATGAATCACCTGTTCCTCCATTTCTTGAATCAATTCTGGCCCAACTATTACTCAGTCTTCTAGTCTATCCCAACTCAATGGTGTTCTGCATGGTATCCCATACAAAGCTTCGTAGGGTGGCATTCCAATGGAACTATGATAAAAGGTACTTCTCCCATTGGGTTTGATTATCCATTACATACATCCTAAGCATGTCTTCCATGACTTGATTTACTCTCTCAGTCTGCCCATCTTTTTCAGGATGAAAAGCTGTGCTTAAGTTCAACTGAGTCCCCAACACTGACTGTAAACTTGTCCAAAACCTAGAAGTGAATCTGGAGTCCCTATCTGAAATGATCTTCTTAGGTATCCCGTGCAAATAGATAACCTCGCTTATAAACACACATGCCACATCCGTGACATCGTAAGTGTCTCTAACCGGAATAAAATGAGCACTCTTGGTTAACTTATCCACTATCACAAGAATGGCATTGTGTCTATGGGATGTGAGCGGAAACCCTACAACAAAATCCATAGAGATGACTTCCCATTTGGACAT
>ML792485.1:325816-344710 GCA_009831015.1 Picea engelmannii | reverse complement strand
CATCAAAACATATGAACATATAAACATTGAAGCATATGAACATATAAACATCGATAAACATCCAAATACAAGTCATGAATTTATACATCTAATTTTTCTATGATTTATGTTTTTTTACATTCATAAAATTGACAATTGGGGTATCATAATCATCCAAGGACATTGTATTTCGTGTTCCTTGTCCTTCTATTTTTTGTGTTTCCATGCACTCATGTACCATACTTTTGGTACATCGCTGAGAAGGGCGTTGAGGAATCTGTGCAGGGTCGTGAACTGCAACAACGAAAATGATCATATCGAGATGTTGAAATATAATTGAAATAACTAATTGATTATTTTTATTAGCATTACACTATTGATTTTTACCTGTCTGTGTAACTGTGGCAGTTGGTGCGTTAATTTCTTGTCCACTTGGTTCCTCTCATAGTTCACCCTCCTGAGCTACATGCTCCTCAATTTTGAGAAGATAATATATAAGTATAAGTCAGGAAATAAATATCTACAATCATAGTAAATATTTCTAATTCTGAAGCATACATACCGGATTGGGTACTCTACTCCCCACTATCATTGGACATGTGCACCCTTGTATGCCATGGTGTATGTTGAATACCACTAGATTCACTGTTGCGGTAGCATTGTTGCATGAAAACAAACATAAATACTTAGTTAAGGGTGATATAATAAAATATGAATAGAATTTACAAGCATGCTATTGTGGTTTCCTTATTCATTTTATTTACCTATGTGGCTGGGGAGATTTGAGTCTGGCCCAATCTTTTCCTATATTCAATCACACTTTAAAACCATGCTTGTAACCAATCTTTAGATCCTCCTCAATGGAAACAGTGTCGAACATATTTAACTGCAATGCATAACACCATTAAAAATACCAATAACAAAAACATATATTTGTTCCTTACTGTTAAATAAATATTAACCACAGTTAATCATTTAAATCTTACGATTTGAGATTTTAATTTTCCATAGCCACCCTGGCCTATTTTATGCTGCCTGTGCTTTTTCACTCTAGCCTTGGTTGCTTTGGAGGTGTCTGGTAGCCTACATATGGAATTTTTGAAAAACAATAGATATCAAAATTGTTACTTAAAACAGGAAATAAAAACATAAATGATCATATTTCACTGATAATATGAAATGTGTTGTACCTTGCTTGACCAACTCGTGGATGTCTTCCTCTTTTTTAAAACAATTTCTCCTTTGCATCCTCTATCAGGGCCTTCCACTCTTTCTCTGGAACCATGGGAGGGGGCTCATGCTTGAGGTATAATTGCAATTTCTCCCTATACTGGGCCCTGCTATATTTTAAATTCTCGTCGGATAACTTTGTAACCACTTTCTTGTTGAAAGTGTTGCCAAACAAGTTTACCATGTGGTCTATTAAACCATATTTCTTTTTTCTATCTTGGCCATTCCACGATGTGAGAATGCTGGGGCCAAACAACTCCAATTCTTTGACATTTAAGTTTCTATAGAAAACATTGGTTCTTGCAGAAACGTGTTATCCATTAATTTATAATAATCTCAACAAATGTCCATTTCAATTTCATGAAAAAAATGAATCAATTAATTAACAATTACCTGCAATCTTCTAAATATTGATCGGAACACATGCATCATCCACCAGAAAGGTGACATCTAGTGATCTGATGCTTTTAATTCGTTATGCTCCATGCATAATAGTTTTCTCTCCATCTATAGTACATTCCTCTCCGGAGTCATGTGGAGTCCCAGGCTCCAACTCATCATGCTCTAGCATGTCATGCTGGTCAAAATCATTGCTCTCATCAATGGATTCGAGGGGAACCTCAAGAGGCTCAAAAATATCACTTGCATTTTTATATGTCGACATTTTTGTTGCATTGGACCATCACTGCTACCTATAGCAGTTGCAATATCGACATGTTCCTGACGCACATGGTTTAAAAAATCCTACAAACGAAAAAATTTACTTTATCAGATCATATAGAAAATATAAAACTAAAAAAAAGATATGAAATTGAAATAGCTGATAAAAATATGTGAAGATGCCACTTACCCAAAAATTAGTTATTATATTTTGTAGCTCTACAATTCTTTCCTTGTCCTCCCATGTCATGGGTCTTTTGCTAAGAAAACCTAGATATTCTATGTTAGCTTTCTTCAAGGCCTTCGTTACAGTTGTCATTGGGTCAGTGGAATAAAATATTTCGTCCTCATCAATATCCTCAGTGGGAGCCTTCCCACATTGACCATGCCACAATACATTGATGAATAAAATTAATGAGATGAACTTTAACATTTGAGAAATTTAGTTATTGTAGTCGTAAGTTATTACTGTATTTAACATTTACTTGCTGAGGCACAACGGGTGCCTTTCCATGGTCATCCTGGACAGATGTAGCAAGTGATTTTCAGACATGGTCACCCTAGATAGAAGTTGACACAATAAATCAATCAACAAAAGTTATGAAATTCACCTGTAACATTTAAAAAATGAAATATTGGAGTAATATCAGGAAAAAAAATAAAAAATTAATGAAATTTCAGAAATTTAGTTGTTGTAGTCATAAGTTGTTACTGTATTTAACATTTAGTTGTTGAGGCACAGTGGGTGCCTTTCCATGATCACCCTAGACATATGTAGTGGGTGATTTTCTACCACGTTCACCCTGCACAGAAGTTGTCACAATAAATCAATCAACAAAAGTTATGAAATTCACTTGTAACATTAAAAAAATGAAATATTGCATTAATATCAAAAAAATAAAATAATGAAATTTCAGAAATTTAGTTGTTGTAGTCATAAGTTGTTATTGTATTTAACATTTACCTGTTGAGGCACAACAAGTGACTTTCCACGGTCACCCTGGACAGATGTAGCAGGCGATTTTCTGCCACGGTCACCCTGGACAGAAGTTGACACAATAAATCAATCAACAAAAGTTATGAAATTCACCCGTAACATTAAAAAAATGAAATATTGCAGTAGTACCAGAAAAAAATACTGAAATTTCTGAAATTTATTTGTTGTAGTCATAAGTTATTAATGTATTTAACATTTACCTGCTAAGGCATAGTGGGTGTCTTTCCATGGTCAAACTAGACAGATGTAGCCTGTGATATCTCACGCTCACCCTGGATAGATGTTGACACAATAAATTAATCAACAAGAGTTATGAAAGTAATTGTAACATTAAAAAAATGAAATATTGCAGTAATATCAGAAAATAAATAATGAAAAATGAAATATATGCAGTAAAAAATTGAAATATTGCAGTGATAAATTATAAAAATGATTGATCAAAGATTGAGTTGAATGGTATGTAAGATAATTACCCCCATAGATGCACCCCCTCCATCTATTCGATTTAAGTTGTAATCGATCAACAACTCTTCACCTGGAACTATTGTTTTTGTTGCACATACAAATATACAATTTCCTTTGCGTCCCTCAAATATGCAATTCAGTTTCTTAGTTGTTGCCATTGGTCATGTACTATTTATAAATCCTGCAATGTTTCCAGTAGCTTTTGGCCTTCCATCAATATACATAGTTGCCCCTTTATTTTGATTGTTATCTACTAGTTGTATATAATTTGAGGCAACTCTGTATCTCTGCATACTTCATGTATATCGGACCAACATCAACTAGTGATTGTATTTGTATAATGGTCCGACATACTCCATCAATTTAGTTACAGTTCCATAGCTGACCTTTATGCCATCCATGGAAAATAACCCCAATCCATGTAAGGAAAAAGGAGCAATGCGATACATCATCCCACCGATGAAGAAAATTGTGTCCACTTCAGGTAGCTCCTTAGATGCCCATCATTGCACTAGATGTCTATACCTCAAGGGAAACTCAATGTCGCCTATGCTCTCAGCATCATAATTACATGACCCTCCATTGGCAATAAAAAATTGCATGTGTATACGAAATCTTTTCCTTACCTTTTCAGATCTAGTTGATCTAGAACCAATAGATCTAGTACAACATGTCTCACTTTCAACCTCTCTTATTATATATTTATCATCACTTGAGGAAGATAGATCCGACAGATACCTATTTGGTGGTACCTACACTCGTTAAAATAAGAAGATATGTTATCATCTGAATATAAGTTTGTGGTACCAACACAGTTGCATATAGTTGCATAAGTTGCATATAGTTTCAAGCTAGTTGCATATAGTTTCATAAGTTGCATTGTTGCATAAAGTTGCATATAGTTTCATATGTTGCATATTTGCATATAGTTTCATATAGTTGCATAAGTTGCATATAGTTGCATAAGTTGCATTGTTGCATATAGTTGCATACAAAATTGTCATATAGTTGCATATTTGTGTATAGTTGCATATAGTTGCATAAGTTGCATATAGTTGCATAGTTGCATAAGTTGCAAATAGTTGCATATAGTTGCATAGTTGCATAAGTTGCAAATAGTTGCATATAGTTGCATTGTTGCATAAAGTTGCATGTTGCATAAAGTTGCAAAAAGTTGCATAAGTTCCATAAAGTTGCATTGTTTGTCATAAGTTCCTTGGTCATATGTTTGTCTATGGTAGATGCTTTGGCCAACACATTTAGGTCCCTCCCTTACCAGTTATGACCTCTCTTGGGCCTTGTGCACTAGTTGGGTATTTTTTAGTACAACACGTCTCACTTTCAACCTCTCTTAGTATATCTTGATCATCAATCGAGGAAGATAGATCCAATAGATACCTATTTGGTGGTACCTACACTCGTTAAAACAAGAAGATAAGTTGTCGTGCGAAGATAAGTTTTTGGTACCAACACAGTTTCATATAGTTGCATATAGTTTCATATAGTTTCATATAGTTGCGATATAGTTGCATATAGTTGCATAAAGTTCCATATAGTTTCATATAGTTGCATAAGTTGCATATTTGCATATAGTTTCATATAGTTTCATAGTTTCATATAGTTGCATAAGTTGCATATATTTGCATAAGTTGCATATAGTTTCATATGGTTGCAATATAGTTGCATAAAGTTGCATATAGTTGCATATAGTTGCATAAGTTGCATTGTTGCATAAAGTTGCATATAGTTGCATAAGTTGCATTGTTGCATAAAGTTGCATATAGTTGCATATAGTTGCATAAGTTGCATATTGTTGCGTAAGTTGCAAGTTGAGAAATCAAGGGATTCCACCAACACTCATTTAAATTTATTTTTAATCATTTGCCAATACTTCTTTTAGTTTGTTGATATTGAGCTCGAACATGAGGCAGTTTATGTCTATGGGGATTTAGGATCAATTTTTCAATCCTGAATTTGATGTGTAAATATTTATGAAGGTATTAGATCCCTTAATGACTCCTTGGTACTATTGACGAGTTGAAGAAGTTTTGAAATCACCAAGCAACCATGTAGGAAACTCAATGTTGCATAGAATAAGAGTTTAATATTTTTTATGAGTAATGGAGAATTCACATTGTAGAATCTCCTTCAATATTTTTGTTGTTATCTCTATGAACCATTTTGTCAAGAAAACATCTAAGTCGTTGACTTGAAGTACATGTTGATTTCCCAATCCATCATTTTTCCTCATGATAGATAAATCACTAAGTCAGGAGACCAAACATCCTTTAAAAGTTAGTAATCGAACCTTCATCATTGAAGTAAGAAAAGAAAGGTGTCAATTGTTTTGTATATTTGGATAATTTAGCCAAGAAAATGAAACTTTCTAGGTTGGGAGGCCAGTGAGTGTCCAAACCTGGTGACTAAACCTTCTTGAGCCTTAAGGTATACAATTTACCCCCAAAACAAAAAATCACTTATTCAGTGAGGTTACTCGTTGTCCAAACCAATCGATTGAGGTTATTAACCCTTGCACTCAACAAATTTCCTCCTTGGGGTAAATCACTCACTTGTCCTTATTTGTCCTTATGACCTCTCTTGGGCCTTTTGCACTAGTTGGGGTCTTTTCTAGGTTGAGGAGCCTCCCTTAGGTCCCCAAAATTCCCAAATCCATTAGGGCACACTTGTCATGACCAAGGGGTAAGTTAAAGTCATCATGGGTAGTCATAACTGCAACATTGACTAAAACAACCTAACTCGATAGAAAGTTAGATATAGTTCCTATTGATTCACATTGTATACCATCAAAGGTTTGTGAATTGGTCAAGGTGGAATGAGAAGGGGAGAACCAAAGTGTTGCTATATTGACTTAGATATATCAACTATCTCCATGACATAAGGGCTCATTTGGAAAATGAGACATAGTTGAATGTTGCTAAGTCTTAGATAACTAGAACATCGAAGTTGGCATGTTATAAGGCCAATTGAATCTAAATAATATTGAATGAAAACACTAAGCTTTTCAGTGATAGAGACAAACACCTAATTACTTTAATTTTACTTATAAATTATTCTTATTTTTGTTGCTAATCTAAAGATCTAAACATGGTGGTCATTTCTTAAAACTAAACCCACGACTTCATCGTCAAGAATCATGTGGAGTGTGCATGTGATTAGGGGATCACCGAATTTGGTAAATGGAGCATCAACTAGGGGATCATGTGTTTCAACCATATGATGTTGTAATTTGACATGGTATCTCTAGACGATCTTGACAAGTTTTGAGAGGGATGCATGATCTTCCATCAATTTCAGTGCCTTTTTACAAAACTCTAAAACCAAATTGAGGAAGGCCTCAATTGCATTGTGAATAGTGGTTGTTTAAGGAATAGGTTCTTCTAACTACCTCGTACACACATCAAACCTACCTACCCTACTCTCAATGCTCAAAAGTGCAACATCCATATTTTCAACTCTTAGCTTATTTTTTAACATTAGTAATGTCATTGTAAGGTATTTCACTTTTTGTTTCCAAAGTCCTTCAATTGGATTAGCATAATAGTTTAACTTCTTCTCCTAGAATGAACTTAGGTTTTCAAGACAATATGAGAGCCAAGGTTTACCAAACCCTCTCTTCCTTGAATTTTTAATGTAGTTTCAAAAATGTTGGTTGGATACTAATAACTTTATCATGGAGGTATTAGGTTAACATCCCTTCAGTTCCCTTAGGAACAATGGTTATTTTTGCTTCATATAAAAAAACACAATCATCATATATAAATGCAATGAATCAGTAAGGCCTAAATGTTCACCTTTAATGAATTCAAATGCTATTTTTTATAGTGTTTAGTGGAAATGAGCTTTATCTACAACATCCAGCAAATACAACTCTTCTCTTGGCTACTAGTGGATTTGTTTTGAATAGAGGTACTCACAATTCTTGGTTCCCTCGCGCGTTCCTTCGTGTTCCCTTCTTGTGCCCTTGACTCAGTGCCCTGTGTGTTCCTTGTGACTTTGTCCTCACAAACTATCTCCTCACAAACTATCTCTCTCCCTCGTAGACTATCTCCTCCCTGGCAGTGTATCTCCTCCCTCGCATACTATGTCCCCTTGGTCATGTCCACAATGATCTCCTTGGTCACGTTCAATGGGCTCCTTCCTATGCTTTAGATCTTCTCCTACCTCGTAGAATGACTATCTCCCCTTGGTCGTGTGCACAGTGATATCCTTGGTCACGTGAAATGGGCTCCTTCCTATGCTTTGGATCTCACAATAATGGTTTGAATCCCTCGGACCCACTAAGAATGAGGATATTAATGAGAAATAATTTGTTTTGATTTTAAGTGATTACCATGACTTCCCCCACCATTTTATCCTATTCAAATTTGGGCCCTCAACATCCTTGATCTATGAGAAATAGTTTAAATTATGTATGGATACCTCTTATTTATACGCAAGTATAAATGAAATTCTTTAAACTATGACATTTATGAGGGTCAAAGTTAGCCACATCAAAGTTAGCCACACAATAGTGTCATGCTATGATAGCCATTATTAAGAAAGAGTTGGAATCTCTTACAATGGGTGTAAATGTGAGCATGTTGGTTCTTCTTGCATACATTGGGAGCTTAGTCACTACATTTGGTGTTTTGTTTTAAAAAAATCAAAATTTGTTGAATCTCAATTTCAAGAATTGGCAATTAAATTAGCTAAATTCCTTGAATTTAATTTCCAAAAATCTTATTCATATGCAAAATTCAAATAAACAGAGTTTAATCTATTGTTTAATATAATATTTTTTTAGACTTCTAGACTTTATACTACTCCAAGCTACAAAATTTTGATAACATGGATCGAGTAGAAGAATTTTATTTAAATAATCTACTATGTTGGTGGAAAATTTCTAAAACGTTGCAAGTTCTTTCAAATAACACTATGGAATTCACTTTCCATGCATGATGAGAAAACCATATGTCAAGACATGAACCTTTGACGTTGGTTTGCCTCCAATTTAACTACATTGTGGTTCAACTCCAACTAGAGTTTGGGATATTTTTCATGAAATGTAGTGCAGAAGGAATCACAAATGTGACACAAGCACACAACCCATCATTCTAACTATATACAAACATGCCCCCACCTATATGTGGTATGTATACATAATCAACCAAAAGTGCACAAGGTGTACATGGTTTTAGGTGACATCATGGGCATTGATGAACCAAGGATAGGCATAGCTCATTGTCATGGTTGAAAATCAATTAACTCCATAATTTCTACGCTCTCCATTTAACCACAAATAATTTCTATGGCCTATATAATTTCTACAAATTCATGGATTTCTTTGAACTATGGATAATTTCCATGTCAACAACAATGCATCCATTCACTGGGAACACTAAAACCCGACAAATCGATGACTCCACTAAATTAGGGTTTATGGTTTACATGTTGAATTGATGATGAAAGAAAGTGGGTGTGTGAGTAAAATTTGAGTCCAGAAACCCTCCCACATCATTAAGGCATGTGAATAGTCTATCCATGTCAAATTTCAATGCATACAAAAATAGTTTGAAAAAATTTCAACGTTGGCCCCATTCACAGGTCACTATTGCTCGTGTTTAGTCCTATTGCAATTTCCTTGTAAAATTTGTATAAAATATTTGGAGAATGATAATTTTGAAGGTGCTAGGCCTCTTCCTACACACCACGGCCAGATAACCTCTCATTGACAGTCTGTGTGTTGATCCCTTTTAGTTTTGGGTTTTTAGTATTTTCAATTGCATGCACCTTTCAATCTAATCAAAGTTCAATTAATGTCTCTTGTTATTGTAGGTTTATAAAGCCTCATCCCAATGCCCATATGCTTCCAACCTTGTGATCTAATGATTGTTTGGTGACAAGTGTCATGAAGGGTGATGACGAAGACTAGGGGTAACTTTCAATTCAAGGCTAGGAATGACCAGGCCCACATCAAGTGAAGGAACAAAATTAAGAATGTACATGTGTTTTCCCATTCCATGTCAACAACAACACATCCATTCATTGGGATTGTTGGTCCTAAAGTCTGCACCTGACTGCTAAAGGGAAAATTTAGGCCACCTATCAGTTAGAAAGATTGTTTCTTTTAATTTTGGTCAGAGGGTTATTCTATCAATACAAAGGCAAGGTTGGGTTGACATAATGAGATGGATGAGGGCCCTTCTTGGCTGATCGCACACAAAAGATAGACCAATCAAATAATAGAAAATAGAGAGAAACAACAAACTACTCAATGAATAATCTATTGTAAGAAGTTCAATACTCAAAATAATATTTCAAGACATCAAACATGTATCAAAACATAGTAACTCCCATAGGTTGCAAAGAAAAATTTTCACCAAAGCATTAGTTGTTTGACAGGTTGCGTATTAGTAAAAATAAGTCACACAGTAGCTGAAAGGAAATGAAAGAACGTTGCACAAATCAAAAACTATATTCAAGATAAGAATAAAAACACATAAGAAGTTGAACGAAACATTGTCATGAAGAATATGTTCACCAGGTAGAGAGCTTTAATCCATGCATAAAACAAGTCCAACCCGTCTATTGTATTACTATTCCTTCCCAAAAATATCCGACCATTACAATATCCAAAAACTAACTTTTTATTGTTGTATTGTTGCTTCGTGTATTAACTCGTTGGCAAGTTTTCATAATGCTTTCAATTTATTTTGTAAAAGAAAATTTTCAGCTGAAAATCGTTTTGAAAATTGTTGTGATATATTTGAGAAGTATATTCAACAGAAAGTAGATTTTTCCTCTATTTGCAAGGATAAAAATCATGTTAGTGAGGAAGATATTCAAGATACCATTGATGATAGGAAAGATGATTACATAGTTGTAGATGCATTTGACCTTGTCCCTAATGCACCCGTTGTCTTCGATTTGAATGAAAAAGTTGTTGTTTGTGATGAGTATAAGGAACAAGTGTTTCCTCGACATATTTTTGTTGATGAGCCTTATAAACAAAAAATCATTGAGGAAGGATATCAACATCTTGATATATTCATGGTGGCATAAGATTATCAACAAATTTATGAAAACATTCTGCCCGTTAGTCATGAACAATCAGAATCAGTATATGGCAACCATGCATCAGAAGTTGACACAGAAAACATCGAGCAACAAGAAAAGGTAACCATGTTTGGTTATCAATCTACTTATTTATTCTATGATCTGATAGCTATTTATATGGATTCGTTCTTCTCAAAAGTTTTCAGCCTTGCCAAGTTTCAAATCAAAGAAGATGGTGGTTGTAAGTATGTGTTACATGTTAAAATTATGTTACACACAATGAAGTTTTCTCTGGTTCTTATCTGCATGGAAAGAGATTTTGTAATTGGTTTGATGTTATCATGGCTTCATTGGAAGTATGATTACACATGATTAAAAAAACTTTTACTGGTTAGAAGTAGGAAGAATAAATCTCTCTTCTTGAGCATTTCGTTTTCAACGATTTGTTTTCAGTATATGATAGTTCTCAGTTGTAAATAAAGAGCAGAGGTTCTCTCAAACATGTAGGATCATTGAACAGAGATGAAGAGGGATAAGGCTATTGATCTTGAAGTTTTTGGCAGCTCACAAGGAGCATGCCATCCCCCATGGAGCCTATGTTAGCACAAGAATTTGCATCTACCAAATTGGCGTAATACATTAGTCAAATCTATTCCTGGAAAGTCACTGCCGAAAGTGCAGGTTTTTCAAGTGGTCAAACTGCCTGTCACACACCTAACTGAATGTGGTACACCTGTCATCACCAGTTAAATTCTACTGAAATTATCTCCATAGGACGGGTTGTTTTCTCTTGTTCTGGCATTATGTTTTTTTTTTTTGATCAAAATATTGCTAACCCTAGATCATGCCCTGTCATCATGATTTGAAAATGCCTTTATTATTGTCCATGCATGGATTCACGATCATTGAGTCAGTGTTTATTTCACATTGTTATCTAGGTGTTCATATTCGTGAACCATGTTTTCAATTCATCTGTTTTTGCCTATGTTACACACATTCTTCTCCTTGGTCGTGACATTTCCCTTCTCATCAATGAGGGTTCTTGTCATTGATTGGCTCAGAATTAAGTATTGTGAAAAGGAATTAACATAGGGTCTTACAGATGGCATTAGATGAGATATTTCATAACTTGAATACACCCAATGATTGTCTGTCCATAATTTGGTGGCCTATTTATCTCCACCATAAGATGATTTTCGAAATACTTGCAGGGTGGAGGATTAACAACAACTCCCTGATGAAAAATATCGTCTCTAGATTTTTGGCAGCTTACAACGGGGTGAGTTTTTTTCGTTAGCTTCCAAATCCCCAGACTTCTGGTAGCTAAATCGGCTCTATTCTATGCACACTAGCTGCCAAAACTGTAGAAATGAAAAAAATTAAAGGATCTTGCCTAGATCGTAGTCAAAGACCTCATATTCGAGTTGAAGACTCCCAATCCACTTTTGATCGATATTAGCTGATCTACACTGAAGGAATGGTTCATTTGGTATTGTAAATTATCTTTAATGAGAATCAACCATTAAACCCTATTTTTATGGATTTAGTTATACGTTCCTGATTATCTGTCTCTAGTCCTCAGACACCTATTATTTTCTAGGAAGTTCCCTTGTGTAATAGAGATCTTTTCTCAGTAACTCGAAGAGGGGCTAGAAGGCTATAAGATTGTATATCTTTTTGATGAAGATGAGGGAGGAGAGGCTAAGATCCAAGAGGAGGAGAGGACAATCATCTGGGTACATTGTAAGCCTATGAGGCATGTTATTTTAATATATTTCTACCATTGAATCTATATGAAGGTTGTTTTATCAACATGTCTTTCTATTTTGTTTTTATTTTCTTCTACTAGGATAAAATGCAAAATTTGAGAATCAAAACTTGCCATTGATAGGTAGATCTATGAGTAGTAGAGATTCTGCTATAGCGTGCCTATTTTATCATTGTATTGTTCAAGTATCTTGATTAGTTCATTGGACTGAAAGGATGTTTTGTTTAATGAATTTTCTTCTTTATGTCTTCTCCTCCATTCTTCTATCTACACAACTTTACAACTTTGTCTGATAAGCAGCTTGAGTGCCTTCAATATTTAGGATATGTTGACTCCATGCCCAATGGAACATTCTATGCACCTTTTATGCCCCTTCTCTCCTTCTCGTCATTTTAACCCATTCTCATAAACAAATTCACGCACCCTTATTCAAATGTCTCTAGGCTCACCTCATTTGTAGTATGAGGGTGACTTATAGAACCAACATGGATGACATACCTACATCGTTGGTATGATTAGGTGAAATCGCACAAAGATCCTATTGGTTTTGAGAATAGTTCATTCTCTACTAAACAGGGGCAACCACGTGAAGGTGGAAGCTCTAATTATGCCCCTCCCCCCCCCTCACATCACTCTCAATTTCCCCATAGTACCTAATTTGAAATTATAAAGAACATGTATCATATACTATATTATACAAAAGAAAAACATATAAAGATCATATAAAAGATATAAACACATACCTCTTCTTTTCAAGAATTAAATATCAGTCATCTTCTTCTTCATCCAGCTCAACATCTGTATCAGGATCTAGTTCAGAATCAATATTGGTGAAAGGCTCATTCATATCAACATCATCATCAACGCCATTTTCGCTAATATAGTTATCGATATCGTCAATGAGATCCCCGTCTCCTACATTTGGATGATCAACTTCTTCAAATTATTTGTTTGACACATAGACTACATGAGCCACCTGCTCCTGATATGCATAATCATGATATTCTTACTCGTTATTATCTCCATCCTTGGCTACATGATTATACTTTATTGGTATTCCTCTTGGATCATATCTAACAACGTATGACCAACCTGCTTTACCAGGTACCTCTGAGTAAAATACTTGCTCACATTGACTTGGAAGAACATAAGGCTCTATACGCGGTTCAAATTCCCTTGTATTAACCATGGTAAATCCATTATCATGCTCAATAACAGTTCTTTCAGGGTCACGTTCATGCATCTGTAGCCTGTACCATTTAACCTCAAACAAAACTATTTTAAAGGAATTAAAATCACACTCAATTATATCCTCCAAATGCCCATAGTACCTATTCTCAGTTTCTTCTGGATTTCTGTCACTTCTAGAGGAAATGTTGGTGACCTTAAACACTGCAGTTATCCCACAATATGAGGTTTTCATCTTATCATCCAACATTTTGATACAAAATTTACGACCATTACACCACATAGCCTTGTGATGTTTAAACTACAACATGGACAAAAGGTAAAAAATACATTGCTAATTAATAAACCTCATATAGGACTTAGTAAATATATATTTCAAAAATTAAACAAACCAAATACATTGAAAAATTGGGAAATAACTAGGAAAATGTGGGTAAAAATTTTACTTGCTTGCTTATCTTTTAAACCAAAGGTTAAATCAACTTCCCTTGATGTAATATCAAGAAATTGATCTCGATGACGATGCGTTGTTTTAATAATCTTACTCACCCCTTCCCATGATAACCTACCAAACTATTCTTCAGTATATTATATCCAATGCTCCATCCAATCATTAATTAAATATGATAAAATAACAATTTAATATCATTAATTAGCTATTGTTAATAAAGGAATAATTTAATATAGTTCAATATGCAGGAACAAAAAATGTAAAAAATCAGTATGATAAAATAAAATTGGAAAAATAAATGTGTAATATATTAAACCTATGTCAACATCTAATAATTACCTTTCACAGTCCTCATTTTACCTTTCCCCAATAGGACCTCCCCTTCAAATTTGTTGATGGAGTTGAGATGCCAAATGTGAGGCACATTCATATTTTTTTCTAATTTAGGTAGATATTGACTAATATACACCATGCATTGATATACCATATATCCCTCAACCATATAACCCTCCAGACGTACTCTTTGTCTAACAAAATCCTTTAGTGACTTCAACTACCTCTCAACCATCCACATCGACCTTGTGTGTACTGGTCCACATAATTCAATCTCCTCAACTTAGTGTATGAGGTAGTGATCTTGTGCATTGAAAAATGATGGAGGTAGATACTGTTGCATTTGACACATTAGTTGGGGAATTTCTCTCTTCCAATACCTTATATCTTCTTTATGGATTTGTTTTGATGATAGCCACCTACAAATGTATATGCAATAAAATAATATCAAGGCATACATAAATTTGCAAATAAAACATAATATGTCAATAAGTTCCACTACAAATCACATAAGAAGTACATTTTCCTTATAAAACAATACTTACCTCGTGTATTTGCCAAGTACTTAAATAATTTGTTTTATGTTGTTTTCAAAGTCGTCTCAGAGAGATAAAGGTAGAACATACTGTAACAAAAAACAAATAATTATTATTTGTTTCCAAAATATGTGTACCAATAAGGAAATATATTATAACCTACTAATTACCTTAATGAATGTAAGCCAGACATGTGTTTTAACCCCACCAAAATCACCTTTTTTCATTAAGATATTTTGTATGTTCAATGAAAACCCTGTCAGAAACCTGATTTTTCGAATGACCTCTTTTACAATATTGCTCTGTTGCTCCATCAATAACCAAGGAAGACTCGTATTCTGTTCATGACCATCACCATTAGAATTAATAATAACACTTTGCAATGCGTGATTAGCTTCCTGGATGTCACAACAAATCTTTCCAATTCTCTCTTTATCAGTCCTTCCATCTAATATTCGCCATAACAATTATGTTATGTTCTTCCTGCTATGCATTGTATCAAACAAATGAACTATTTGTAGGTCCTCGTAGTATGGAAATCTACTGAATTGCATCGGGTAACTTTTCATTCCTTGTGGAAGCCCATTCGTGCCTTAACGACATTCATGAAACATCAACAAATTGAAATTAACACTAATTAATGAGACAAAATGAAATTAACCAAACATTTATATAATATGTCATACATAAATAATTTGCGTACCTTAACGATTTCTAATATATTCCAACTTCCATAGGCGAGGTGTCATTCTTCATGTTTTTTTCCCATTTTCTTCTTTACCATTGAATTTTTCTTTGTCTGTAGTTCAATAACTATGATTCTTAGGCATAAAGTGCCTATACTCATCAAACACTTCCTTTCCTAAACTCCTTGAACGACGAGATTTTATCCTCAGACCACAAACTGGGCATGCAAATTTACCCTTTGTTTGAAGACCTACATGATATATGAATTAATGTAGCGTCAAATTAGAGTTACAATTTAAAATAATGCATGATATTTTCAATAAATATATATAGTATTAAATCACAAAATAAAGTAACAATATACCACAAAAATGTGTTAACCTGGGAGCATCATGAATTGTCCATGATAGTATTCCATGGAATTGAAATCATTTTTTCCCTATTGGTCTAGAGATGTCATACATAGTGACACCAGCCCATAACTTCAACAACTCATTGATAAGAGGCTCAATATATACATTCATATTTTTAACTTGGTACCTACCTAATTGGTTCAACATACTCCATGATTAATTATACTTATCTAGATGTCGTTATATATAAAATAAATAATTACCATGCACGAAACCAAGAAATGAAATATTTTGTCATACTTTAAAGCAAATAGAAGATAATTAAATACCTGGAAAAATCATTTCCAACATTGTGTGCTCTCTCTTTTTCGACATCCAAGGAGTAAGGTTATTGTTTATAACAAAAACATGCCACACTGAGTACGTAGAAAAAATCTCTCCAAATGGATTGACACCATCAACTGCCAACGAAAGTCTAACATTACGAGGTTCTTCCTTAAAAATTGGCCACTTTTATTCGATGTACTTAAATTCAGAACCATCTGCAAGCATTCGAATAACATCGTCTCGACTTCTATTATTTTCATAGAAATCCATAAACTGTGCTATACTTTGGCACCTGAACAACTGCTGGAAACGTGGAATTATCGGAATATAACGAAGAACTTTGCGAGGCACCTTCTTTGACACTTTATCAATTCGATATATACTTATTTGACATTGTGGGCATTCATTTTATAATTCATATTGTCCATAGTATATGATATAATCAATAGGACATGCATCAATAGCTTGATAGTCCATTCTAATTTCTTTCATAATCACAGATATTTCTCGATATGTGCGTGGAAAAATATTTGACGTCATTAATAGAAATTCACCAAACAATCGACAAAATTCAAAACAATAAGTCAATGTAAAAAATATTCATCAATATCACATCCAATATACTAATTTACAAATGAGAAAATAATAAAAATATAGGAAAAAAATGAACCTTTTAAGTATTTGTGAACATGCAGGCATAAATAATTAACAAATTAAATACCTTAGTATCTGTATGAGGCATGTGTTTGATTGTTAATCCCTAATATTGGCTCAATAACCCTTAAATGGGGCATATTACATTAGTAATGTTATTTTATTTATGTCGGCTTTATTCCATTAGTTGTAATTATACCTCCTAGTCTCCTATATATACCAAGGAGACATTTTTATTTTGAATCATCTTGTACTTGAACATTTATGTGGGGTAAAAGGAGGTTTCCCCCTCGAAGAGGCTTATTATCTGAAATTATATCCTTTTCAAGGCGTTGAGTACTTATTCTGAGGTTTTTCTATGCTATATTGATATTTGGTTCTTAACATATGGTATCAGAGCTCAAGGTCTTGGGGTTTCGCTGCTACATCTGAGACACCTTGGAATTTTTGCTATAACTTTTTTTCTACAATGTTTCAGAAGGAACAGATTGGAATGTATTTAATAGATAGACCAAGTTACGTTGGGTTACAATTTCAGCTCCTGAGGCCTTATACTTTCAGAGATAAAACCTGTGCAAGTTAGGGTTATGGAATCATCCTGAAAAAAGTCATTACAGAATTTTCGCTATAAAAAAATTTATGTAACATTCCAGACCCTAAAATATGGAGGATATTTACATAAATTAATAAGGTATCTGTGGTAAAAATTTCATCTTCTGGGTCATCGTACATTTTTAGATACACCCTGTGGAAGATAGGGTATCTGACTAGTCCTATTGACTAGTCTCAAGAAGGTGTTCCACGTAAAACAATCATAACTGCTTCCTAGAGTATCCAAATTGAGTGAGACTGATTGCATTGGATAGTTGACAATCTGTAGTATTTATGGTACGAGTTTAAAAATTTAATATCAATTATTTTTTGTGGGGCACGCTATACAAATTATATCTCCTGGAAAGGACAAAAATCAACAAGTTGGGGGAAGTTACTGTAAATTCCATTTGGCACATCCAATTTTGATCAGACCTGTGGCATTGTAGAGAATAAATATCAGAGAACTACAAAAAAGAAAGTTTCATACCCAGAAGGTCCAAAACTTTGGATATACAATAGAATAAATATTGTCTAGCAGAACCACCTCAAAATCAAGGTTCAAAAGTGATACCTGGCCAACATGCCACCCAAAAAGGGAACTTCTACACCAAATAAGCCTCCAGAAAATCCTACATGGACTCTTGATGAAGGTGAAGAAATGATTAGGGACATAAATGATTTACAAAATAAGTTAGTAACAAAATATGAACTACAAGAGATGATGGATTCAACGGAAGCTAATTTTGAGGCAATAAATACTAAGATGGATGGTTTAAAAGGGGAAATCATGGAACGATTGAAAAAATTCCTAATAGAGAGGACACCTGAAAGTGAAAATGTATCCCATGAAAGTCATGATGAGGACACAAGGAAGGTGAATCCAGAATGGAGAAACTCCAACTTTTTGTTGAAGACCAACCACGTTCCTAAGATCGATATGAGGAAGTTTGATGGCAAGGACCCAATCACATGGATACTTCAAATGGAGCAATTCTTTGATCTACATAATGTTCCACAAACAAAAAAGGTATGAATTGCTTCTTTATATTTAGAACCCAATCAATTTGTATGGTATCAATGGCTTTTTTCTCTCAAATGACTCGTCACTTGGACAATTTTCATGGAAGAAATGATAGGACACTATGAGGATACAAGGAGCAATACCTTCTTTAGCCAATTGATAAATCTAAAGAAAAAGGGTTCATTTACAGAGCACATTGAGAACTTCCAAAGATTGAATATAAAGGTAGCAGATATTCCAGATGAGCACTTGATTGATGTATTCATAGGAACTTTAAAGGATAACATTCAACATGAGGTTCGCCATTGGGAACCCAAATCATTGGAGAATGCATTTAGAGTGGCAAGAAATGTTGAAAGTAAAAATATGGCTATGGCTACTAGAAGGACCAATCCCAACATCTATAGAGAGAATAATGCTCCTTCTTCTAAAACACCTCAACCTACAAGGTTTACACCTCAACATTTGGAGGAAAGAAAAGAAAAAGGTTTATGCTTTAATTGTGACAGCAAGTACAGTAAGGGACATAAGTGTGGTGAGAAGAAATTATTCTACATAGATTGTGAAGAGGAAGAAGAACAAGAACAAGAACCAT
>ML792485.1:259950-302267 GCA_009831015.1 Picea engelmannii | reverse complement strand
TAGCAATAGTAAAACATCATGTCATCAATCATGACGCATCATCATCAAGGTTAAGTGGTTCATCATCATAAAAATCCAGATCACTTGCGAGCAAGTGTCCTCAAAGAATAAGTTTTGTCAATGCGCCAGAGCGGGATGTTACAGAAAATCCAGTCGCTCAAAAGCAGCTATAAAGTCTTCCATTTTGCCAGATTGTTTCAACTTTGTCAAATGACATAAATGGTTGGTTTCAGTGTCAAAGTGTTCATAAATCTCTTCCACAAAGTGTGTCCAAGCAATATACCCTTGACGAACAATTTTTCTCCATTGCCACCATTGCCAACATTCTTGATCTAGATGGATAACACCATACCGAAGTTTGTCCAAGTCATCTGTAATGTCGTACAAAGAGAAATAATGTTCCATTTGAGTTACCCAACCAGTGGGATCCAAGCCATTAAATTTGGTCACATCCACACGTGAAAGGCGTCGGTCACACTGAAAGTCATGGGGCTGAAAATTATGGGAATGAGAGGAAGTTTAAGCTTTAGTATGCAACGGTGGGTAAGATAAAGGGGGATCTGTGGGGATATGCAACTTGGTGCAGATCATCGAAGTGACATATTGAAGTTGGGTAGTAATGTCTTGTTTGAGGTCTATTTTGAGTTCCTTGATTGAGGCAACGATGGAGGAATGAATTCTTTTATTGATGGTGGAAATATTTGCACTGAGCTATCTCACTTCTTGTTGGGTCTCTGTGAAATTAGATTGAAAGGTATTGAAGCGAGCTTCCAAGTCTTGGCTATGGGTATGGGCCATGATGATGAGGGAACCGAAAAGGGGCAGGTGGGGTCAAAAAATTTGTTGAAAAATGATATGTATGAATGTGATAAGTGTGAAGAGATAAATCCAATGGAATAGGTCTCAAATAATGGTGCAACATAATCCAATCTTTTTTTTATTTTTTTACACCTACAGAGTTATACTCTAGTCTGAAGAATACTGCAGTGATGAAATTCCCAAATTCTTAACCAGGAATAAATGTGTAGTGATTTGGAAACTCGAACACAGTGGTGCGGCAATAGATCTTGTCTGTTTTATTTTTTGTTTCCATTCCAAAGGGTTAAGTATTCAAGGGTTCTACAGATAAGGGTTTTCCCTGTGCTATATCTCTTTGATATATGTGTGGGGTCCAATAGTAGTACTCGACCCAATATCTCAGGGCACCAACTAAGGAGGCTAGACCGTGCCCTTAGCCATACTACCCGACTACCCAGGTACTAGATAACATCTTCTCGAGTGTTGTTCTCGGTGGCACTATAGCATTTAGGTGGCCGATTGGTTTTTCTAAAGAGGGCTTCAGGAAATCTAGGCTGATCCATATACATGTGTTGTCTGATGTGCTACCACTCGAAGGGGTACCAACAGGGGTTACAAGGGTGGCCAACATATGTACACTTAAGTACCACTTGTATTTCCTGCGTGTATGAATCCCCGACCGCGGGTTTATGCGTGTAATGAAAGATATTTGTAGCTTAAAGATGCTAGAATATGTCTCTACCCTGAAAAAAATTAACCCACAATTTTTTGTCGAGGAAAGTGCTTTGATACCACTTGTAATATTCCAGATATAAAAAGTATGCAGAGAAGAAATAAAATGATAGAAATGGAAGATGAACAATAATATAACCAGAACAACACCACAATAATAAAAAAATGATACTATATTAACACCAAAAAGATCACTTTGATTACTGAGAGCAATGTTCACTTGCCTCTTCAAGGGGGCAACCTCTGGTAGAGCAGATCTCTATTACAATAATATCCAAGAAAAAAGTTCTCATACCCTCGACTCCTATTTTTACTAAATGTGTCTATCAAAAGAAACATCTAGAGGAAGATCCTTCTAGAACCAAAATCTTCTATTAGGTCTTCTTACATTCGACTTCTTCTTCCTTATTGCTAGGCCTTATATTGACCTTTATTACATCGAAATATATTATTCTACCTAAGTGAGGGGTTAGGTCCCTAATAAGAAAGATGGAGGAAAGAACACACTCATCCCTTTGAAATAATATGAGAATGCAACTAAAAAGGACAGTCCTAAATTATTGATGATCAATGATAAAGAATTTTTACGTCAGAACATAATTGAGGAGGTAAGTTTTGCATTGATTGGAAATCCAATAATAGTTATTATTAGCACAAAATTGATTGATCTACCTATATAAATTCAAGATTTGTTTAGTGAATTTTTTCACATTGTTGTGGATGACATACCTAATGAACTACCTCCAATGAGAAGCATCATCCATCATATATATCTCATTATAGGATCCAATCTATTGAACAAGCCATCTTATAGGATGACTCCAATGGAAAATGAAAAAATCAAGAATCAAGTGCAAGAATTACTTAACTAAAGGCTGGTAAGAGAGAGTTTGATTCAGTGTGTTATTAAAATGGTGTTGAGTCCAAAGAAAAATGGGCATTTGAGAATGTGTATAGATTCAAATCCATCAACAAGATCACATAAAGGTATCGATTCCATTTTCCTAGAATTGATGATTTGATGGATTGTCTAAGTGGTGCAAGGTAGTTTTCTAAGATATATTTAAAAATTGGATATCATCAGATAATAAAAAGAGAGGTGTCAATTTTCACATGCACCTATGTGACTAATTTTCAGATCTGAAAATTGCTTGCTAATGAGAAACAAATAAAACCCTAGTTGTTATCACTAAACAATTCCACACTGAAAATTATGACAGAAATTATATGCAGCAGAAACACAAAGGATCAGAGATGAATCATCAACACAATTAAGACACAATTTTTTTTTCTGTAAACTTTGTCAAATTCATAATTATGAGGGAAATAAATAGCCCTCTTGGTCAACATACTTTGACCAAAACTGGGACAACCTCGTCCACCAAAAATACCGAAAATTATGAGGACAAACTTTTCCTTCCCAACAAAAAAATCAACAAAATCAAACTCAGCAAAATACCAAGAAAAGTTTGCCTACAAATCTACTCAGTTGCTGCCACTATATGGCTTGATGACTTTAGTCATAGGGTTGTTGTACCTACTTTGACACTCACATGTGCGACCTACAAAATCCTCACACATGAGTCTATCCATTTTCTGTTGTATGGATGGAACATGTGCGACCTGTATGGACTGGTCCGTACCACATGTGCAACATGTCCGTACTTTTTTCCTCACGTGTGTGAGTTTTCCAATCTGCTCACACGTGTGACCTTTCTCTATGTTCTTGTATGACTAATTCTCCTCCTTCTCTCACATGTGTGACCTCACATGTCTGGATTTCCTTGGATGGAAAATTAGAAGCCTTCCTTGGCTAGAACAGAAATAGAAAACACCAAGAACCCTAGGCCATATTGCCTCACAATTGAATAATTTTCCTTGCTGAAATTTCCAAGCTCGTAGCACAAGTGCACCCTCACTTATGCTAACTCCATCATTCCATAGTGAGATGTCACAATGGTCTATCTCCTTTATATACAAGTTCAATAATTTATTTTAGGATCCCTTCCTAAACTCAACAATTAATTAGAATATTTTAATCTCCTTTTGTGGGTGTGGAACCCCATCACAATCCCATAAAGCCCATCAAATTTATCATGAGGCAGTAGCCTCATCCTGAGGCTGATTTCACTAAAACAAAAGGATAATATGGTTCCAATGGAAATTCCCACATGCCTAAAAAATAAACACTCCCTCCTAGCGAGGGAGGTATCCCATCCACCATCATATGGATGCACCTCTGTCTCCCATACTATAAGTAGATTTTTTTCATGTACTAGATCTGACACAGCTGCACTCCAATCCCCCTAATAGGATGCTCCCTCTATCACTGAATCAAATCATGTTGTCCAGTCTACCTCACTAGTTTCTCTCTCTATGACCAAGGTAAATCTTGTACCCTAGTCATCCTCACTGGATGACTCCTCTATCACTATAGAAAAACCTACTGAAAAAAATGGATCCTTCATGGAGGTCTCACATACCCTATAATCCTCCTGCCTCTAAATATCATGTCTGGCCTCCTCAAACTTGACACTTATCTATCAGTCCCAAAAGATGTCTCTCTCCCACCTAAACCTAAGGGGGAACTCCCTCTGAATGAACAAAGTTCCCTATGAGCTAATTAACTCTCTCTGATATTGGTCCCACTCTAAGTCTGCATACTCCCTTTGAGTCTGCACAATATTTGAATCCATTTATTCCTTCTAAACATATTGACTTCCTTTGAATTATAATCTTTGATGACCTGTCCTAGGAAGCTACTCCTCCCTACTGGACCCTGAGGGATGACTCCCTCTGAAATCTGGCTCCTTCTAAGTTGGTACTGCTAGTGGGGCCACCTACCTCACCACTGGTGGAGCCACCTTCTCCTAATTTGTATCTCTACTCATGCTGGCCACAACATGCATAAGTTGACCCCTAAGTCTATAAAGGTTTCCCTCCTTAACTCCAAGAACCATTGTTGATCTAAAGCTAGATTTTTGGCACAAATAACACCCATCCATGTCGAAAAAATATATGGTACCCCTTCTTCTCAATATCCGATACTGAGAGAACACTCCTCTTGAGTTTTGGCACCCATAACACATTCAACACCCTCAATACTTCTCCTGACTCCAATTTGAATGATACAATATCCAATGCTTGTAATGCATGCTTGGTTACCATACCAAGCTCCACACATAATTATGAGCCAACATCTGTGAAGCTATCAAATAAATCTCATGCTCCTATCATATGGAAAGATGCTTCACTATCCACCAACCATGCTCTCCTACTAGAAATTGTTCCTAAAAGAGAGGATACCAACAAGATCTCCCTTTGGAACCTTTCTACAACCTCATTAACCTCTAGTGATGATGCCTACTTCCTTCTTCCTCTTCCCCCCTGATGTGGACACTATGAAGCATAATTCCCAAAACTATTATACTCAAAACATATGATCTTACTAAGATCCTTCTTCCATCTCGACTCTAGAGATGCTTCCCTCTTAGAAGAAGACATTATCCTTGACGAACCTCTTTTATCTGGAGAAACCCTTCTACCCTTTCTAGTGCAGGCTGTAAGGGCCTGGTTCTCATCATTTATACTCTTCACCATATCATCCATATCCTCTCTGGACACCAATCGAGTCTCCTCCTGGATACTATCAGTCCATATCCTGTCAAAAGTAGGAAATGTCTCTGGTGGACATATCCCCTGCACGAATGGTTCCTAAGACCTAGAAATCCCTCTCAAATTCATATTCACCAACTCAACATATTGCACTATCTCTCCAATAGTTGTGATTTGATCTCGAATCTGAGTAATATTCATAATATAATTGACAATTTTGTCCTCACTGGTCATCCTGACAATCTGAAGTCGATGCTTCAAGTGTAACATCCTTCCTGTATTCTTGTTTTGGTAAAGACCTACCAAATCATCATACATATTCTTGGTAGTTGTCTCCTCAATAATGTGAGGAATCAAATGATCCTTCACAGACTGTAGTAGTACTCTCTTGGCCTCCACTTCCTTATTCTTGTGAGCTTCCAACTCCTGTTGATCGATAGGGGTTATGAACACACTTTCAACATACCCCTTGATGTCATTCTCTTCCAATAGAAGGAGAACCCTTTCTTTCCAATCTTGGAAGTTGGTCTCTCCTTCCAAACTTTCCTCAAGATTCAATGTGTTCACCATGGTGACCTGCTCGGAACAAGAACAAGAATAACACTCCTCCAGGTTTTTACCCAAAAATGTGTCTCAAGATTATCCCCTTCTCTTCAGAACCCAAGCTCTGATACTATGAAAATTTTCACATGCACCTATGTGACTAATTTTTAGATCTGAAAATTTCTTCCTAATGAGAAAATAGTAACACCCTAGATATTATCACTGAACAATTTCACACTGAAAATTATGACAAAATTATATGCAGCAAAAACACAAAGGATTAGAGATGAATCAACAACACAATTGAGACATAAATTTATATTCTATAAACTTTGTCAAATTCATAAATGTGAGGGAAAAAACCATCCCTCCTGGTAAACACATTTGACCAAAACAAGGACAACCTTATCCACCAAAAATAACAAATATTCTGAGGACAACCTTCTCCTTCCCAACAAAAATATCAGCAAAATCAAACTCAACAAAATACCTAGAAAATTCTTCCTGCATTTATACCTAGCTAGTGCCACTATATGGACTGTTGATTAAGCATGTACGACCTGTTGATTAAGCATGTATGACATGCGACTTGAAAAATTCTCACATGTTCAATTTTCCTTTTTCTTCTATACGACTGTCACATGTGCAACCTGTATGAACTGGTTTGTACCACACATGCATCAAGTCTGTATTGTTTTCCTCACACATGTGAGCTATCCAATCTACTCACATGTACAACTTTTCTCTCTCTTCATGTATGACTACTTATCCTCCTTCTATCACACAAGTGACCTCACACATGTGGTATTCCTTGGCTGGGAAAATCATAAGCCTTCCTTGGCTAGAACAAAAACATAAAACAACAAGAACCCTAGGCTAGAATGCCTCACAATTGCAAAATTTTCCTTACTGAAATTTCCAAGATCCTAGCACAAGTGCACCCTAACTTATGCTAACTCCATCATGCCACAATGAGATTTCACAATGATCTCTCTCCTTTATATACAAGTTCAATGAGTGAGTTTAAGATCCCTTCTTAAACTCAACAATTAATTAGAATATTTTAATCTCCTTTTGTGGGTGTGTTGACCCCTATATTTTATTTTCCCTATTACTTCTCCATACTTAGAAAAAATTTCTTGTTTTTCCTTTTTGTAAAGTATACCTTGTGTTATATAATGTTTCTCCTATGGACATATGAAAATTCCCTTGTATTACTATACCCCTATACCAAGATAGAAAAAATACACGTGGACACTAACATCCCTTTAAACTTATCTTAACCAATCAAAATGAGAAGGAGAGAAAGGATATGATGAACCTATTTCGACGTTTTCCTCATTTTTTCTAATCCCGATCTTGATATCCAAGATATATGGCCAAAATTGAGATCTGCAATGGATAGCAAAGGAAAACAACTATCCCCTATTCTACAAGATTATATAAGACAAGTTTAACTATGAAGATTAAAGAAACAATAAACAAGCAAATGTAACAAGACATAAACTTGAATGAAATAGGACAATTATATATTAATTGGAAATCCAAAAAGAGATACTTACAGACCATGATAGAGTCATCAATAGCCTCTCCAATCTCTCCTCATTTATCCCCTTGCACGAATCTTGAAAAAATGTTGAATTCTTTCCCCAGGATCAAAGGTTTGATACCTCCAATCTTCGTCCCTTCACCTTGGAAATGCCTTCAATATATAGGCTTGAGAGGTACAACTGTTGGGCCCACGATATGGTTAATTTAATGATGATGATTAGATCTTTTTTGGCCAATATTGTATGTGCATTTTCCTGTTTTTAGGAGTTTTGAAGGGTTTTTTGTATTAAATCGTCGTGGCTCATACCAGGTACGTATGATTGATGTTTTATGATGGTTTTTGAGTATAATTCAACATGTTTTAATGATTTCAAGAAGCTAATTCATGATATGTTTGTCACAGGGAAAAATCACAGGTCGTTTTTGCGTCCGACACTCTGCCTGGTACTCCATCCGACACTTCGTCCTGCACTAAAACCATGGGCGAGTTGGCGGTTATCATATCGGTGACCAACGATGGGCGAATCAGAGACATGGGTTTTTCTTGTGCTCGTGGCCTCCAACTACTAAGATTCTAATAACTTAGATTGGGTTGTTATGATGGGCGTTGATTGGCTCGCCTTGTTTCTAGAAGCCATCGATGGTTAAGACACATTAATTATAATTTACTATTTTTAGAGGAGGTCGACCCTTCCAGTGGTCGAACTCTTAGCTTGTAAACTCTATAAATACCACATCAATGGTCAGACAAATAGTTAGGAGAGTAGAAGGAAAGTTAAGCTTTGTTTTTTCCATTTTCAAGACATTTTCTCTAAAACTGTGTAAAACTGTGTTTTTAATTTTAAATGTTGAAATTGGGTTGCTTGAGCTCGTGATTCATCATTGAGGAGTAGCCACGACCTGCTAGGGTGGCCACCAGTGTTCTGGGTGAATATTCATTCAATTATCTTGTGAATTCACGTAGTGTAGTCGTCATTTCTTTTATTTTGTGTACATGAGTTTTATTATGTTTCGTTACTGTATGAATTGTTGTTCATAAGTTTAATTGCTTTAGTTTCTTTTGTAGGTTATTATGAAGGATTGTGTAATTATAACATGACTTTTTAATTAGTAGGAAACAACTTGCAAGTTTAGATACTAACCCCTTTGTGTAATTAGATGATATTTAGAATTCCTATATGTTGAAATAGAGTTTAAAAACAGAGTATTTAATTCATGGTTTCTTTGGCAAGTTTCGGTGGATGGATAATTGTTAGTTTTAGTTTTCATTTCTTGTTTACTTATCTAACTGCTATTTAGTTTGCTTATCTAGTTGTTATTTAGTTTGCTTATTTATTTTCTTGTCATATGTTGAAATAGAAATAAGATTTAAGTTATGTCTTTATGAATATTTCCTTTTGCAATTTAAATTGTTAAAATAGGATTAGTTTAATTTACTTTATGCAATTTCCATTCTAGATCTAGATTGCAATTTTGATTCGAAGTTTGATTATTAAGTTTAGTTTTTAGTTATGAATATCTAAGTAGTATGAATTTGCTTACATTAGCATAGAATGCAATTGAATTTAATAGAATAGTGTTTTTCATATTGTTGATGACTAATGCATGAATTGAAGAATCACGTGGAATTGCAGGGTAGTTGATGTTTCTTATATAATGACCAAGTTCTCATTAGATTGTCTAATTCATACTTTTCACTTTGCTATAGAATTTAATATTGAGTTTATCCCTCTTAAGTTATCGTTAATTGCTAAATACCATCGTGATATCATAAGACACAAAGGACATAACCATCAACACTATATTTGAGTTTTCTTGCTTTTTAGATGATAGTTTCCTTGCTTTTGTAGATTAGAGAACAATCTTCTTGCTTTGGTAGATTAAAGAATAGTTTTCTTATCATAGATTAAAGAGTAGTTAATTACTTTTATTGTAATGATGATTTGAATTTAGTAGATTAAGATTTCCTTTCGTAAATTAGAAGTAATTATGAAGTTTAATTTAAGAATAGAGTTCACTTGCTTATTAGTTTGATTTATTTTTTATTGAGTAATTTTGATTAGTTAACTTGCTGTAGAAGTTACCATAGGTTATTTAGTTGATTGCTTGCTTATTTACTTGCTTTGACAGGGTAGTTGCTTGCTTGTTTATTTTCTTTAATAGGGTAGTTGCTTGCTTGTTTATTTACTTACTTGTTGTTGCTTATTGAATTTGAGTAGGTTAATTGAAGTAGTGTGATGTTGTTATTGCTCATTAGATAGATTAAATAGACAATTTTATTTTGTTTATTGTCATGATTAATTTAATTTGCTTTAAGTTGGGTTTCCATTTTCTTTCTTAGGACTATCCATCGATTCTTTGTTCAAAAGTCACTTAGGGTAAATAGTTTAAGTTTCTTAATAGGGTTTGATCATTAATAGTCTTTGCTTGAATAGATTAGCCCTTAGATAGCCCATTTCCATAGTTAGACTATACTACCTCTAGCCTTTCTCCCTTGGCACATATAGTGCTACAAATCTAAGTTTACTTACCCTGGGTTGACAATTTAATTGAGTGTTTTTAGTGTTTTTTTGTGCATATAGAACACCCATCATTTTTGGCGTTGTTGCCAGGGAGTTGTCTCAAGGTAGGAAATAGTTAGGAAATAGATCATTTCTAAACCTTAGCATTAGTTTGGTGGCGGGGGAAATTTAATATGAGAGGTAAAAACCTATGCATATGCTATAGAAAGTTCCCCCAAACCCAATGGTAGCTTTCCTTTTTCTTTTTGTTTTCTCTCATGAACAGACCTAGAGACCCAAAAGGTAGATACATTAAATCTAAATCAGACCTTTCAACCAAGGTTCCTTCTGACCTTTTTGGGGGAAGGAACGTTCCATTCATAAATTCCGCAGATCGATACCGAAAAAAAAAAAGAACTAGCTCAACCGAAAGAGCTAAAGAAATATCTGAAGAGAATAAGACAGTGAGCACTATAGACCAGAAAATTGATGCATCAATAATATTAGGACAGGAGGCAAGACCACTTGAGCATTCCGCAGAACCAAATAGTACAACCTTTGTTTTCTTACCGCCATTAGGAGATCCTAATTTTGAATACATAATAGACCCTGAACAAGTGAATACTTTGTTCAGTAGTTCATCCAAAATAATTTTCTCTCAAATTGACACAGAAACTTTGGCACCAATAATCTCAACAGGCTCGAGTAGAGTCCCAGACATCCAATCAGTAGGAAGACCTTTTCATCAAAGTGAAACCTTGTTCTCTTCAAAGATAAAACCACCTAGGTAATCTCTTTTTGGAAACCAAACCAGTATGGATGATCAGGGGGATCACAACAATGTAAGACACGGGGAGGAAGAAGAAGCTGGAAACCAAACCGAAAGTACCTTCAGGTTTCCAATTTTGGACACCACCCCAAATGTCAATATGAAAAATATTCCCCTCTCAACACTACCCACCTTTTATGGTAAAATAAATGAAGATCCAGATACCTTGTTATTTGAGTTCGACATCTTGTGTAGAAGCTACAACTACTTACAGGATTCCCAGAAACTAAAACTCTTTCCTACCACCCCCAAGGACTCTTCACTAATATGGTTCATGGGGTTGGGAGAATCCATTATTAGGTCTTGGGAAGCCATGAAAGATATATTTCTTAAAAAGTACCAAGACTACTGCAAGACCAAGGAGTCTCATAATTATGATATCTTCAAAATCCAACAGTTAGAAGACAAGAATCTAGAGGATTATATGGAACAGTTTGCTTATATCTCCTAGAAATCAAAATACCATGACCTTCCAGATGATGCAGTTAGGGATATTTTCCTTAAGGGAATTTCAGAGGAAGACCTAGAGATACTTAACCTGATGGCATCAGGTGACATCTCCCATAAAACATTTGCCGAAATCTGTGAAATGTGTAAGAATTACTCGAGGAGTAGAGATAAAACAAGAAAGAATGTTCGATACCCTTATAATAGAAACTTAAAACCAGTTAGTTCAGGTGGTATCATGGGAGCAGAGATAGGGAACATTTTAGAGAACTTCAAGACAGATATATTAAGCACAATAGGTTACCATTTGGACACCCTAAAAAATAAAAAGAAACAAGAGGAGGAAAATTCAACAATGAGCATATATTGCCCAAGATGAAGGAGGAAGCATTCCTCAAGGGAATGCCCATTAGATAACATTTTAGTTTTTGGTTTCTGCACATAAGACCATTCAAATGAGAAATTTCCATCATTTCCCAGTTTGTTAGCCATATATAGGAGTGGGGATCATGGGGAGTCCTCTTATGCACTTAGGAGGCCATGGAAGCCTAGGAACCAACCTACATACCTAGATCTACAACCCCAAGTTCCACCCTATTATCAACAACCACAATAGTGGAACTCACCAAGTTGGAAAAACTGGTCTACATTGTACCAACATCCTTGGCTTCAAGGATGGAGAGGAGGGCATAACCAAGGAAACCATCAAGCTCCACATGTCTCTATGCCCAACCATCCTTACCCTCAGTTTCCACCAAACACTCTACAACTTCTGCCAAGTTTTGTTCCACCACCTTTACCTCCTATTCCACAACAAAAACCACAACAATATCATAATGCAAGCTCCCCAAGACCAACATTATTACCGGAAAAACCAGTTTCCAATCCCAATAACAAGCCCACTCAACCTCTTCACAATGTTGATATGCATGGCTTCTCAACATATGTTATTACTCCTGTTCCACTATAGGAGATTCAACTAAGGTTGGGAAAATTTATGGACAAGCAAAGACCTTCAGTAGTCATCCAGGAAGAAGAAGATGAGGAAACCCCCAAACAACCTACGGATGACACTAGATGGGAAGATGTTATTATTCCTAAGGACTAAGAACCCAATATTCCACAAAATGAACCTTCACAAATTACGAAGGCCCTTCCTTATAAAAAAGGATTAGTAATCGAGAAACCTACCACCCGACCGTAATATTACATCTTGAATGAATTGAAGAATATTTGTGTCAAGATTCCGTTTCTCCAATCCATTAAGGATATTCCAATATACACTAAGGTAGTCAAGGAATTGTGTATTAGGAAGCTAGGTAGGAAGCAGAAGGACCCTCTTACAGTACATTTGATAAGATAACTTTATGAATACATATCAGAGTAGCCGAAGCTAGAAAAATATGGGAACCTAGGAAATCCTGTAGTGACCATAACCATTAATGAGGTCTACATTGGAAACACTCTCATATACCTAGGGGCATCCATTAATGTTATGACCGCTACTACCTTGGAGAAATTACAGTTAAAACCTCTTCTTAGACCTACCCCAACCATTTTGGAATTAGCAGATAAGACTAGGGTTATACCTGAAGAAATTTTGGATGATATCATAGTTACTTTAGCTTCATGGGAGTACCCAGTAGACTTCTGGTCATCCACTCAAAGGATCCTACCAAAGGTCATCCCGTTATTTTGGGAAGACCTTGGTTAGCCACAACCAATGCATTTATTGACTGTAGAGAGGGAGAAATGACCATCTCAAATGGAATTTCTATCCAGAAGCTCACAATATACCCTCCAGCTCAACCTATTATGGAGAATATATGGTGGCTTGAATTTCCATATGAGAATGAGGACTGGGAAGAAACCGTATTGCCAAGTGACCATGCCTGGTCACTTCATGAGCACACAATGGAAAATGTGCTAAACCAATTCATTTCTACTATCACGTGTGTTGATTTTCCACAATATTTTCCCCAATTCAAGTACATGTTTGGGGAAGAATTTCAGGAACAATTGGACCCATCCATTTTTTCTCAGACATATTTCATCTTCGAGATAGATGAGTCTTCCACATCTTATACCATGCCTTACGATATTAATCTAGGAAAATTTCTACATATAAACTCCGGGCTAGATGCAAACCAACAAAAACAGTTAGTAAGTATCCTTAAAGGACAATCAGGGGCATCTCCTGGGAATACAGTTAGTTAGATTTCTCATGAATAAACTCACAACTAATGTCCGAGTGACTAGGTGGCTCCTGTTATTGCAAGAGTTTAATATTATCGTGCTTGATCGGCCTGGAAAGGAGAATTTGGTAGCCGATTTTATTTCACGCATAAAAAATGAGGATGATGATATTCCTGTAGATGATAGTTTCCTAGATGAGCATATTTTTTCCCTCTCTGTAAATACCCCGTGGTTTGCGGATATGGAAAACTATCTGGCTACTAGGAATTTATCGTCTCATTTGTCACCTCATGAAAAGCGTAAAATTATCACGCAAAGTGCTAATTACTCTTGGGTTGGCCATGAACTTTTTTTTATAGGTCCTGATATGATTATTCGTAGATGTGTCCGAGAGGATGAGGTACCATAAATACTACAAATTTGTCATGATGGACCATGTGGTGGCCATTTTTCTGACAAATGTACAACATATAAGGTGTTACATTTAGGTTATTTTTGGCCTAGAATTTTCAAATATGTTGCCAAGTATGTGAGGAGTTGTGATAGTTTCCAATGGATAAGAAGACCTACCTCAACTGAAGAAATTCCCTTGCGTGCCCAAGTTATGATAGAACCTTTCGAAAAATGGGGCCTTGACTTTGCAGGACCAATTTCACCCATGTCTTGTAAGAAAAACTATATTTTGGTTTGTACAAATTATGTCACCAAGTGGGTAGAGGAAAAATCCCTATTTAGGGCTACAGAAAAATCTGTTGTTGAATTTATCTATGAATGTATCTTTACCCACTTCGGTGTCCCTCGTGAAATTGTTACAGAATAAGGAACCCAATTCACTTCCAAGCTGATGAGAGAGCTAACAGAGAAATATGAGATTAAACACTATAAATATTCTCCATACCACCCACAAGCTACTGGTTAGGTAGAATCTACAAACAAAGTTCTGGAAGCTATCTTAACCAAGACTGTTCAATTACTAGGTGGGAAGATGTTATTATTCCTAAGGACCAAGAACCCAATATTCCACAAAATGAACCTTCACAAATTACGAAGGCCCTTCCGTATCCAAAAGGATTAGTAATTGAGAAACCTACCACCCGACCGGAATTTTACATCTTGAATGAATTGAAGAATATTTGTGTCAAGATTCCCTTTCTCCAATCCATTAAGGATATTCCAATATACACTAAGGTAGTCAAGGAATTGTGTATTAGGAAGCCAAGTAGGAAGCAGAAGGACCCTCTTACAATACATTTGATAGGATAACTTTATGAATACATATCAAAGTAGCCGAAGCTAGAAAAATATGGGAACCTAGGAAATCCTGTAGTGACCATAACCATTAATGAGGTCTACATTGGAAACACTCTCATATACCTAGGGGAAGCCATCACTGTTATGATCGCTACTACCTTGGAGAAATTATAGTTAAAACCTCTTTTTAGACCTACCCCAACCATTTTGGAATTAGCAGATAAGACTAGGGTTATACCTGAAGAAATTTTGGATGATATCATAGTTACTTTAGCTTCATGGGAGTACCCAATAGACTTCTGGTCATCCACTCAAAGGATCCTACCAAAGGTCATCCTGTTATTTTGGGAAGACCTTGGTTAGCCACAACCAATGCATTTATTGGTTGTAGAGAGGGAGAAATGACCATCTCAAATGGAATTTCTATCCAGAAGCTCACAATATACCCTCCATCTCAACCTATCATGGAGAATATATGGTGGCTTGAATTTCCATATAAGAATGAGGACTGGGAAGAACCCGTATTGCTAGGTGACCATGCCTGGGCACTTCATGAGCACACAATGGAAAATGTGCTAAACCAATTCATTTCTACTATCACGTGTGTTGATTTTCCACAATATTTTCCCCAATTCGAGTACATTTTTGGGGAAGAATTTCAGGAACAATTAGACCCATCCATTTTGTCTTAGACATATTTCATCTTTGAGATAGATGAGTCTGCCACATCTTATACCATGCCTTACGATATTAGTCCAGGAAAATTTCTACATATAAACTCTGGGCTAGATGCAGACCAACATAAATAGTTAGTAAGTATCCTTAAAGGACAATCAGGGGCATTCTCCCAGGAATACAGTTAGTTAGATTTGTCATGAATAAACAAACAACTAATGTCCGAGTTACTAGGTGGCTCCTGGTATTGCAAGAGTTTAATATTATCATGCTTGACCGACCTGGAAAGGAGAATTTGGTAGCTGATTTTATTTCACACATAAAAAATGAGGATGATGATATTCATGTAGATGATAGTTTCCTAGATGAGAATATTTTTTCCCTCTCTATAAATACCCCGTGGTTTGCGGATATGGAAAACTATCTGGCTACTAGGAAGTTACTGTCTCATTTGTCACCTCATGAAAAGCGTAAAATTATCACGCAAAGTGCTAATTACTCTTGGGTTGGCCATGACCTTTTTCGTATAGGTCCTGATATGATTATTCGTAGATGTGTCTGAGAGGATGAGGTACCATAAATACTACGAAGTTGTCATGATGGACCATGTGGTGGCCATTTTTCTGACAAATTTACAACATATAAGGTGTTACATTCAGGTTATTTTTGGCCTAGAATTTTCAAAGATGTTGCCAAGTATGTGAGGAGTTGTGATAGTTTCCAAAGGATAGGAAGACCTACGACAACTGAAGAAATTCCCTTGCGTGCCCAAGTTATGATAGAACCTTTTGAAAAATGGGGCCTTGAATTTGTAGGACCAATTTCACCCATGTCTCGTAAGAAAAACTGTATTTTGGTTTGTACAGATTATGTCACCAAGTGGGTAGAGTCAAAATCCCTATTTAGGGCTAAAGAAAAATCCATTGTCGAATTTATCTATGAATGTATCTTTACCCACTTTGGTGTCCCTCATGAAATTGTTACAAAACAAGGAACTCAATTCACTTCCAAGATGATGAGAGAGATAATAGAGAAATATGGGATTAAACACTATAAATATTCTCCATACCACCCACAAGCTAATGGGTAGGTAGAATCTACAAACAAAGTTCTGGAAGCTATCTTAACCAAGGCTTTTCAATTACTAGGTGGGAAGATGTTATTATTCCTAAGGACCAAGAAGCCAATATTCCACAAAATGAACCTTCACAAATTACGAAGGCCCTTCCTTATCCAAAAGGATTAGTAATCGAGAAACCTACCACTCGACTGGAATTTTACATCTTGAATGAATTGAAGAATATTTATGTCAAGATTCCCTTTCTCCAATCCATTAAGAATATTCCAATATACACTAAGGTAGTCAAGGAATTGTGTATTAAGAAGCCAGGTAGGAAGTAGAAGGACCCTCTTACAATACATTTGATAGGATAACTTTATGAATACATATCAGAGCAACCGAAGCTAGAAAAATATGGGAACCTAGGAAATCCTATAGTGACCATAACCATTAATGAGGTCTACATTGGAAACACTCTCATATACCTAGGGGAAACCATCAATGTTATGACCGCTACTACCTTGGAGAAATTACAATTAAAACCTCTTCTTAGACCTACCCCAACCATTTTGGAATTAGCAGATAAGACTAGGGTTATACCTGAAGAAATTTTGGATGATATCATAGTTACTTTAGCTTCATAGGAGTACCCAGTAGACTTATGTTCATCCACTCAAAGGATCCTACCAAAAGTTATCCTGTTATTTTGGGAAGACCTTGGTTAGACACAACCAATGCATTTATTGGCTGTAGAGAGGGAGAAATGACCATCTCAAATGGAATTTCTATCCATAAGCTAACAATATACCCTCCAGATCAACCTATCATGGATAATATATGGTGGCTTGAATTTCCATACGAGAATGAGGACTGGGAAGAACCCGTATTGCCAAGTGACCATGCCTGGGCACTTCATGAGAACATAATGGAAAATGTGCTAAACCAATTCATTTCTACTATCACGTGTGTTGATTTTCCACAATATTTTCCCCAATTCGAGTACATGTTTGGGGAAGAATTCCAGGAACAATTGGACCCATCCATTTTGTCTTAGACATATTTCATCTTCGAGATAGATGAGTCTACCATATCTTATACCATGCCTTACGATATTAGTCTAGGAAAATTTCTACATATAAACTCCAGGCTAGATGCAGGCCAACAAAAACAGTTAGTAAGTATCCTTAAAGGATAATCAGGGGCATTCTCCTGGGAATACACTGACATGAAGGGTATATGCCCTGACACATGTATCCATCACATATATACCTAGGGGGAAGTAACACATGTTAGGAAACCCCAGATAAGGATGAACCCAACACTTAAAGATATAGTAAAGGAGGAGATCTAGAAGTTATTAAATGTCAGATTTATTTATCCCATATCCGACAATAATTGGGTGTCCCCACTTGTAGTGGTTCCAAAGAAAGTGACCAGGAAATAGAGAATTTGTGTTGATTTCTGGGAGCTCAATAAATCCACTCTGAAGGATTACTTTCCTCTTCCTTTCATCGACCAAGTTTTGGATACCCTGTATGAAAATAAGTATTTCTCCATTTTAGATGGATATAGCGGGTACAATCAAATTCTCATAGCACTCGAGGATCAGGACAAGACTACCTTTACTTTTTCTTGGGGCACCTATGCCTATAGGGTCTTTCCATTTGGATTATGTAATTCTCCTGCCACATTTCAACGAGCAGTACTAGGGATATTTGTTGATCTTATTCATGATTGTGTGGAGGTATACATGTATGAATTCACAGTATATGGAAACACTTACCAGGAAGCCTTAGATAACTTAGAAAAAGTCCTTATTAGATGCTAAGAAATGAACCTGTATTTAAGTCATAAAAAATGTAAAATGTTGTTGACCAAAGGAGTGGTTCTGGGTCATCACGTTTCATCTGAAGGGATAAAAGTCGATCCTGCAAAGATTGAGGTCATCATCAGACTTCCACCCCCCAAAACTCAGAAAGAGGTGAGAATATTTCTTGGACATGCCAGATACTACCAGCGGTTTATTGAAAATTTTACAAATATTGTTGCACCCATGTTTGGCTTGTTAATAAAGGATGTTGATTTTCTTTGGACTGAGAAGTGTCAAACTGCCTTTGAAACCCTAAAAGCTAAGATATATGTGGCACCAGTTCTTAGGGGGCCCAATTGGGATATCCCATTCCACATATCCACTGATGCCTCTGACATCGCAATAGAAGGAGTATTAGGGAAGAAATAAGATCAACAGTCCTATGCCATTTATTTTGTGAGAAAGAACTTGTCCCCTACCGAGCTAAACTACACAGTTATCGAGAATGAATTCTTTGTAGTAGTTCATGCTATCAATAAGTTTCATCATTACATTACAGGTTACAAAGTATGTGTACATAAATATAATTATGCCATTAGATTTCTCATGAATAAACACACAACTAATGTCCGAGTGACTAGGTGGCTCCTGTTATTGCAAGAGTTTAATATTATCGTGCTTGACCGACCTGGAAAGGAGAATTTGGTAGCTGATTTTATTTCACGCATAAAAAATGAGGATGATGATATTCCTGTAGATGATAGTTTCCTAGATGAGCATATTTTTTCCCTCTCTGTAAATACCCTGTGGTTTGCAGATATGGCAAACTATCTGGCTACTAGGAAGTTACCGTCTCATTTGTCACCTCATGAAAAGCATAAAATTATCACACAAAGTGATAATTACTCTTGGGTTGGCCATGACCTTTTTCGTACAGGTCCTGATATGATTATTCGTAGATGTGTCCAAGAGGATGAGGTACCATAAATACTATGAAGTTGTCATGATGGACCATGTGGTGGCCATTTTTCTGACAAATGTACAACATGTAAGGTTTTACATTCAGGTTATTTTTGGCCTAGAATTTTCAAAGATGTTGCCAAGTATGTGAGGAGTTGTGATAGTTTCCAAAGGATAGGAAGACCTACGTCAACTAAAGAAAATCCCTTGCGTGCCCAAGTTATGATAGAACCTTTCGAAAAATGGGGCCTTGACTTTGTAGGACCAATTTCACCCATGTCTTGTAAGAAAAACTATATTTTGTTTTTTACAGATTATGCCACCAAGTGGGTAGAGGAAAAATCTCTATTTAGGGCTACAGAAAAATCCATTGTCGAATTTATCTATGAATGTATCTTTACCCACTTCGGTGTCCCTCATGAAATTGTTACAAAACAAGGAACTCAATTCACTTCCAAGCTGATGAGAGAGCTAACAGAGAAATATGGGATTAAACACTATAAATATTCTTCATACCACCCACAAGCTAATGGTCAGGTAGAATCTACAAATAAAGTTATGGAATCTATCTTAACCAAGACTATTCAATTACATCACCGAGATTGGGCTGATAGGCTTCCAGAGGCTTTGTGGGCATATCAGACCACCTGGAGAAGCACCACTGGGCATACCCATTATGAGCTAGTGTACGGGAAAGAATTACTTCTACCAATAAAATTCCAAGTAAGGACCTTCCTTATTTCCGAAGAATTGGGATTAAACTTAGATGAGGCTCAGAAACAACAATCCCTACAATTGAATGAGTTGGATGAGATCGGGAAAAATTCCATCCAACAAACAATGTTAGTCCAAAACCAAAGGAGCAAGTGGCATGACAAGTTTATTAAGAAGAAACACTTCCAACCTAGTGATTGGGATTTGTTGTTTGAATCCCAATTTAAAACCTTCAAAGGAAAACTCACCACCCGATGGTTGGGTCCTTACAAGGTAGTCATTGTATATGACAATGGAGTTGTGAAAATCAAAACAATTGACGATGGACAAGTCTTCTTTTTAGTAAATGGACACCGACTCAAATTTTATCATAAGTCTATTTCCAAAGAATATTTTCTATAGGTCATGTCAACTGAAAAGGCATTGGCCTTAGTAGATGGGGAAGTCCCCCCTTGTTCTTGAATTTTTTCTGGATTTTCTACTCTACATATGTAAATAATTTTGAATTTTGTTGATAAGCAATTCTAGAGATTTCTGTAGGTATTTATTTCACCATGAGTAAACAGTTTCAAGGAAATATAAAAGAAGGATTTTTCTTCAAAACATTGTTACACTTGAACCTTGTTGTCTACTAAGCATCAAATGAATAATGACTTGTTGTAATTAGCCATATTTTTGAAAAAACATTCATCTTCTTTTTCTCAAGGCATCTTAAGAAGTAGTTGGTCTTGAAAATCTGCACCACTATATAAGGAAGTGATACTGTAACCATCAATCTTAAAGGTCTCTCATGCATTTTCTCCAAGAAACCTGAGTAAGTGAGTAAAGTATCTTTATTAAAGAGTAACAAGGAAGTCCGATTAGTGGTTAGTCATGGAAAAATCACAATAACTTACAAAAGAAGAAAGTGAGTTGAGCCTAGAGATACCCTTTTGTTCTTTCCCAATGGTACCATCCACTACACACTAAAAAGATTGATTATATAATATCTTTAGATAGGCCACGTCCTCTTAAGTACCCCTTACATCAGGACAATCACTAAGGAATATAACGGAAAGTCATCCTCTAACATAAATACCATCCCAATTGAAAAAAAAGAAAGAATTTTATTTTTTTTCAAAGTTTTCCCCCCATCTTCCAATCTTATACTAAAATATTAAAAGATGGAGGGACAGTCTCTGAGGGTGTAAGAGGCCAACCCGCCGAGATACTGAAAAGGTATACTGGCAGTGAGTATCGGCTGGTATGGCTAGGTAAACCCTCCAAAGTATTGAACATGCTTGCTGGCAATGGGGCATTCTACCCAGCGAGGAAGGTAATCTGACAAAAATAAATAATAAATTTAAACTTGTCCTGATGTACGACATTACTTGTAGACAAAAATGACATGAAGTATGCATGGTTAAGTTAAGGTTAATGAACTCCATAAAATTTCCATTGGGAACTAACTTTGAGACTATCTTGAAACTCTCTCACCTACCTCTTCTTATTTATATATAGGACCTCTTATCCTATAGGTGGGGCCATATTGTAACTATCTTGTCAGACCAATCTGTGAAATTTATCTCTACACTTAACAAGCTGAAATCTTCGGCTATTGGGAGAACTGATTGGTTTCCTATATTTTTTATTGTGAGGTGTCACAATACTTAGGTGTGGGGGAGGGGTTTCATGAGTTGACAAATGATAACATTGCCTAGAAGAAGTAAATCTTTGTAAACATTTATGTGTATTTTTTTCATGATATAGGCTATTACATCAGCAGTCATTTTATTTTTGAGATGCTAATTCCCTGTGTACTATAAATTATTGTACATATCCTTAACATGCCACTTTATTGGTTTATTTGTGTTACAGATTGTTCATTGCATAATTTAAATTACATGTCTTATGTGAGTGGATTGAGTAAGCATGGTGGTAGAATAAATAATAATGGAACACTCTGCCTCTTCTCCTAATCACTATGACTGCCAAAAACATTCCAATACTGTAGGATATCCATTACATGAGGTAAAAATGCATTTCACACAGAGGTACCATATGGAGTTCCGTATGAGGTGTCGGAAGAAGTGCCATATGAAAAATATACCAGTAACTGTCCACAATTTCAAGTAACTAGGAATCAATGGAATTTATTTAAATTAGTTCATGGAAATTAAGATTGAATGATATAAACATAGACATTTTCATGATCAAATGTCCAAGTCAAAGACTTGGACATTGATCTAACCTCTTAATCATTACAATCGCCTCCCACAACATGCCTTCAAATTTGAAATCAATGCTCACACATGGCAACTCATGCATGCATGAGTACAACCATTCCACCCCAGGCACACTCAAAAATGGAATTGGTTATCCCATTATTCCTCACACTCTCCCTCTTCTCATTTGCATTCACCCCTGTTTTAAATGTGCTCAACCTCTATCTCATTTTGATTCCCTCTGTCCACATTGCGCTCGGCCCCTGCTTAATTGCACTCAACGTTTGCTTAATCGTGCCCTTCCTTGGCCCAATTGCACCCATTCTCTGTGAATTTCACCCTCTGTCCATTTTTCCCACACTGTCACAATGCCCAAGAGGTACAATCCATCCTCTTATGCTGACCTCTTTTCCATCCATGAATTCACACGGTGTAGGGAAGTGTTTCTTTGTGCAGGCCGGGGGTCATTTTTGTCTCACTTGCAGGGCCACGGTGATGGCGTTTCAATGAAATTCACCCTTGGTTTGGATGGAAAGACAGCGCATGTGGGGTCTCTCACTGTTGGGGCCTTGAAGAAATCCATAGCCACAACCACAAATATTCCAACAGTGGGGGATAGATGGTTTAAAAACCACCAGTTGCTACAATCAAGATATAACAAGGTTTTTAAACCAGAATTTTAGAACATCTCAGGAGATAAAGGATACTCCAAGGAGTGGATCAAAGAGGAGCTAATTAACCCTCTCATATTCATCACCAGACTGATCACATGTGAAGGTAGATATTCCACCTTTAAAGCCTGTCACTTTTTATTATTAGCTCACTTTCAGTTCAATAAACCATTGAATTTTCCCTTCTACTTTTTAAAGAGTTTGGAGAATATGTCCTCCAAAGTGAGGAAGAATGTAACGAATCCCCACAATAGCCTCTTTCACCATGGTCTTATCAAACTTCTTGTTTTAGCCGAATTGGAAAATCAGGGGCAAACTTGGGATGAGTTCATTTACCAATTTGCAAACCCTCACTTGACAATCAAGACTAGCAAAAAGACACTTGATCTAAGGACTATTTCCCCATCCAAACCCCACTCTCCGAAAACTCCAAACCCTCATACACAAGCCATTTATTTACCGAAACAAAAATCCAAGAAACTTGTTGAAGCCCCTATAGCCTCATCAGGCAGAAAGACCAAGAAGCCTATTGTTAACCCTACGATGCCTTCAACATCTCTTGATCCTACACCCAAAAATCTACAAGAAGTAATTCAACAAGACTTTCCTACAGTCCCCAAAAATAGGAGAGGAGCTAATCGATTTAATAGAGGACCCTTTTCGAAAGAGTACTCGAAGCACAAGAGGAAAACCTTATGCAAAACCCCTGAATACCTCAGACCCTATCCAAGTATCCTCCAATCTCGAAAGCCCTCACAAAAGACTTAAGGAAGTGTCTGCAGATGAATTGAAATCTCAAAGAAAGATAAAATCTGAACCTACTTCTACTCATCAACCCCCTATTACTCCTACCTCAAAGATTCCTACCCTAGATCTTAAGAATGATATACACTCTACATCTTTCAAGGGATCTAATCCCTCCTCCGAGATATTTGATCCTGCTCCAGCCATTGAGAAGTTACAACATGAAAATTTTCAGTTGCTGCAATAATTGGAAGAGAGGAAGACTGTGGACACACATCTTCACCATGATAATGCAATCCTCCAAGCAAAGGTGAATTCCCTTCAAAGGTTGGTTGAAGAGATGACCAAAACAGGGCACAATTGAAACAACACAAGATGCAGAAGACAAAATATTCACGACAAGAAGGAGAAGCTTCTAAAGATGATCCTTCTCAACAAGCTTAGTCATGTGGGGCAATTCCTTTTTGTTTGCAGTGGGACTTGAAAAATCTTAGGTGTGGGGGTAATATTGGGCCCATGATATGGTTAATTTAATGATGATTATTAGATCCTTTTTGGCCAATATTGTATGTGCATTTTCCTATATTGAATAGTTTTGAAGGGTTTTTTGTATTAAATCATCGTGGCTCATACCAGGTACGTATGATTGATGTTTTATGATGGTTTTGAGTATAATTCAACATGTTTTAATGATTCAAAGAAGCTAATTCATGATTTGTTTGTCACAGGGCAAAATCACATGTCATTTTTGCATCTGGCACTACGTCCGGTACTCCATCTGGCACTTCGTCCGATACTCCATCCAACACTCTGTCCTGAACTAAAATTGTGGGCGAGTTGGCAGTTATCATATCGGTGGCCAGTGATGGGAGAATCAGAGACATGGGTTTTTCTTGTGCTCTTGGCCTCCAACTACTGTGCATCTGACAACTTAGATTGGATTGTTATGTTGGGCGTTTATTGCCTCACCTTGTTTCTATAAGCCACCAACGAATAAGACGCATTAATTGTAATTTACTGTTTTTAGAGGAGGTTGACCCTTCCATTGGTCGACCTCTCATATTGTAAACTCTATAAATACCACATCAGTGGTCAGAAAAATAGTTAGGAGAGCAGAAGGAAAGTTAAGCTATGTTTTTCCATTTTCAAGACATTTTCTCTAAAACTGTGGAAAACTGTGTTTTTAATTTTAAATGTTGAAATCGTGTTGCTTGAGCTCGTGATTCATCATTGAGGAGTAGCCACGACCTGCTAGGGGGCCCACCAATGGTGTGGATGAATATTCAGTCAATTAGCTTGTGAATTCACATAGTGTAGTTGTCATTTCTTTTATTTCCTATACATGAGTTTTATTATGTTTATTTACTGTATAAATTGATGTTCATACGTTTAATTACTTCATTTTCTTTTGCAGGTTATTATGAAGGATAGTGTAATTATAACATGACTTTTTAATTAGTAGGAAATAACTTGCAAGTTTAGATACTAACCCCTGTGTGTAATTAAATGATATTTAGAATTCCTATATGCTGAAATAGAGTTTAAAAACAGAGTTGAAACAAAGTATTTAATTCATGGTTTCTTTGGCAAGTTTTGGTGGATGGATAGTTGTTAGTTTTAATTTTCATTTCTACTTTGCTTATCTACCTGCTATTTAGTTTTCTTATCTAGTTGTTATTTAGTTTGCTTATTTATTTTCTTGTCATATGTTGAAATAGAAATAGGATTTAAGCTATGTCTTTATGAGTATTTCCTTTTGCAATTTAAATTGTTAAAATAGAATTAGTTTAATTTACTTTATGCAATTTCCATTCTAGATCTAGGTTGCAATTTTAATTCGAAGTTTGATTATTAAGTTTAGTTTTTAGTTATGAATCTCTAAGTAGTATGAATTTTCTTACATTAGCATAGAATTCAATTGAATTTAATAGAATAATTTTTTTCATATTGCTGATGACTAATGCATGAATTGAAGAATCACATGGAATTGCAAGGTAGTTGATGTTTCTTATATAATGGCCAAGTTCTAATTAGATTGTCTAATTCATACTTTTCACTTTGCTATAGAAGTTAATATTGAGTTTATCCCTCTTGATTTATCGTTAATTGTTAATTATCATCATGATATCATAAGACACAAAAGATATAACCATAAACAATGTATTTGAGTTTTCTTGCTTTTTAGAGAACAGTTTCCTTGCATTTGTAGATTAGAGAAGAGTCTTCTTGATTTGGTAGATTAAATAATAGTTTTCTTATCGTAGATTAAAGAGTAGTTAATTATTTTTATTGTAATGATTCTTTGAATTTAGTAGATTAAGATTTCCTTTCGTAAATTAGAAGTAATTATGAAGTTTAATTTAAGAATAGAGTTCACTTGCTTATTAGTTTGATTAGTTGCTTATTGAGTAATTTTGATTAGTTTACTTGTTGTAGAAGTAAACATAGGTTAGTTAGTTGATTGCTTGATTTTTTACTTGCTTTGATAAGGTAGTTGCTTGCTTGTTTATTTGCTTTAATAGGGTAGTTGTTTGCTTGTTTATTTACTTACTTGTTGTTTCTTATTGAATTTGAGTAGGTTAATTAAAGTAGTTTGTTGTTGTTATTTCTCATTAGATAGATTAAATAGATAGTTTTCTTTTGATTATTGTCATGATAAAGTTAATTTTCTTTAAGTAGGGTTTCCATTTTATTTCTTAGGACTATCCATCGATTCTTTGTTCAAAAGTTACTTAGGGTAAATAGTTTAAGTTTCTTAATAGGGTTTGATCATTAATAGTCTTTGCTTGAATATATTATCCCTTAGATAGCCCATTTCCTTAGTTAGACTATACTACCTCTAGCCTTTCTGCCTTGGCACATATAGTGCTACAACTCTAAGTTTACTTACCCTGGGTTGACAATTTAATTGAGGGATTTTAGTGTTTTTTTGTGCATATAGAACACCCATCAACAACCACCATGAGCTAATGAAGGATATGGTTGAGTATACAGCTCCTTAAGTTGGGATTATGTCCTATGATGTATTCCATAGGGTATGATTCGACCACAATAACCTCATCCAAGTCAGAGTTGACCCTTAACAAAAGGTGGAGGATCCCTTGATTTCCTCTAACGAAAAGTGGTGCTCCCTTTGAGTTAGAGAAAAAGTGCCACCCTATAAAGTGTCTCTCCCATAAAATGGAAAGGGGGGCACCATCCCATGAAGTGTAACTCCCCCAACATGGCCAGGGGGCGCCACCCTTCATAAATGCCCAAAAAATGATCGATTTTCCAAGAAAAAGGTGTGTTTTTGGCTTTGAAATGATGGGTTTCTTCCTCCAATATGACTTAGGGATTGTGAAAAATGTATTTCATGGTTTCAAGGGGTTTCAAAACTTAAAAAAGTGAATGTGAAACTTGGTAAGGTGCATATGACACTTGCAATAGTGCATGTGACACTTAACAAGGTGCATACGTCACTTTGCGACACTTGTGACACTTAGGGTGTGAAACTCGAGTGTAACATTTGGTTGTGTAACTGATACCCCCTAAAGTGTGAGGTCGAAAGAGAAACTAATGGTTGAAACACTTTAAAAATTCTTCAATGAAAGGGTGTTGGAGTAGGAGAGCCTAGCAGAAGATGCAAACAATCATCAATTAATACACAAATATGTTCCATTTTCGAGGAAGGAATACCTATGCTTGGAATACGAGATGAATCAAATCATGGTCATCGAACAATACATTATGGATCCATGAGAATACTAAATAAGGATATGGCCATTAGAGATACAATGTGGATCTATGTGACAATATATATATATATATACATATATTGGTAATATTACTAGCATGGCTATTGTACTGAAATATTTTACATGCTCAAATGATCTCCATCACAGCCTGTGAAAAGCACATAACAAAGTGAGCGCCCAACCCAGGGTCTTTGTCCCAATCCGATATGAATATAGCCATGTGAATAAATTGTTTGATGTCGAACATGGTAGACACCACTTTATTACCAATCATTAAGGTATATCATTAACAAGTGCAATGGAAATCACCAACTATGACAATGATTCCCTAAGTACCTTTAGTACATTCCAGCGAATGTGAATAAATGAGTTGAAGTCGAACACTCATGGAATCATTCGATCAGAGTTCAATGATGTAAACCTACTTTTAGAAGTGAGGAGGTCTACCATTGAGGAATGCAGTTCCCAAGGTACTAACTGGTTTCTAATTCTAATTCCCCGATAATGTGTTGAATTCGATAGGAAAAGACTAGTCGAAGGAGGGCCTTGATGTATCCCCCATCATCAACATGAAACAAACACATGAAAGTGATATGAGATGGTGGATCGAATGAGTAGGCACTGGAATAGGAAATGGAAACTGGTAATACTATAGGTGGATGGCTTGAATTGAAACTTCCCTTGAACATTGTGAGGCACAAAAAATGACTTGGCGACATTGACTTGATGAGTACAAAGAAAATAATGTGATGGAAATAAGAGAACTCTTCAACTGGAATGAAGAATTAGTATGACTCAGAGAAAATCATATTACCCAACTATAAGACGAGACTCAAATAGGTGCCCAGTTCAAGGGCAACAACAATAGCTACCATAAAGGATTCCAAAAAACTTGACCCACTTCCTTCAATTTCCCCCCCATCTAGATAGATGAGTACCTCTTTCTTTTTTAACAATATTGAGGAGGATAAAAAATCCTCGATACAGATTGTCCTTTACATGAGTCCCTCGACATATGTTTAACAAACTTGAAGAAGGAGGGTTTCAGTCCTAGATGGGTCCTAGAGATCAAACTCACATAGGTCCTTTGATGCATAGTTTTAAGATCCCAAAGAAGGTAAAATCAGTGGTTTTCCACATTTAGAGAGTTTGAAAAGAACTTAAATATGAATCCATGGATGATTTTTTCGTAAATTTAGTCTCCCAAGCCCAAAAAAAGTGTAAAAAAATACACGACATAACTCTTCTAGTCATGCTTGATTAGAGTATTATTTTTTCATAATTAGTCTTGTGAGTCCGAAAAGGAGATAAACTACCACTTGAAAGACTCCCTTTCAAACCTTTTAATGAGTTTGAAAGAGAGCAAGCTCACTTGGAAATATTTCCATGTTCAGGGAATCTGAAAAGATCTTAAAGGAGACTCCAAAGAGTTCTTTTTTCATACAACTTTTACAAGTCCGAAAAAGAGATAAAAGTATACTTAGTAACCTATTATCATGTATTAAAAATCATGAGAAATAACAAATACTGATCTTGAACTTCCCAACATCATGTCCAAAGGTTTCGAATGAGACCCATGGATAGTTGGTACTTTTCCCCCAGCTGCGTGATGGAAGCTAGTGGATTTTCTCCAACATGATGTCCAGAGGCTGGATATATACCCCCCCAAGATTCATTTTATCCACCGACTCTTCTCCTATCACCAATTTTTATACCCATTTGACTCTTGGTTACTAATAGGAAAATGTTCACCAGAGGAAGAAAGAGAATCAACTGACACATGCAGATGAAAAGAAGGTTATGTTACGAGATTTAGTGAAATACTCGACTCAACATTTACAAGATCTGGAAAAAGACTTGACTCAATATTTAAGAGATCTAGAAAAATACTTGAATCAACATTTATAAGATCTGGAAAAATATTTGAATCAATATTTATGAGATCTAGAAAAAGACTCGACTTAATGGAAGAGGCGGTTGTTTCATTTTTTAACAAGATTAACACATGAAAAAAACTTTTTTCATGAACTTTGGGTTCGATTCCTAGACCTTTGTTTCATTTTTTAACAAGCTTGTCACATATAATAAAATTATTCTCGCAAGGTAGGTTTCATTTTTACACAAGCTTGAAACTAGAAAAACTATGGTTGAGGCCCTTTGTTTCATTTTTTAATGAGCTTGACACATAAATGGGAACTCTGCTCGAACTTGGTTTCATTTTTTAATGAGATTGAAATCAACAAATAAAATATGCTCAAACCTGGTTTCATTTTTTAACGAGCTTTAAATCAACAAATAAACTATGTTCATTTACCTCTACTTGATCATGGCTTCCAAGAGGACAATGCTCTAGAAGAAATACATGTCAAGGGACAAACCTCAATCATGGCTTCCAAGAGATCTTCGCTAGATGGAAAAACCACACTCTGGAAGGAATATATGTTGAGGACCATGATAGGGGTAGGGAGATTAGGACCTAATATCCCTATCAAAGAGATCATCATGTCAACTACCGGATATAAATCAAAATAATGGAGAGATTCCTTCTCATTCCGAGTTGAATGCATGGGGCATGTTTCCACATAATTGACCTATGGCAGAGCATATTTCGATGGCATGTAAGGACTATTTAGGGAAGTCTGATGGTGGACCGTCATATGAGGTCCAATGAATGAAATTTGGTCTATGGTCACTATATTTCCATTGTGAGGGAAACACATCATTCGAAAGACCGTGGGAACAAGAGCCTTCATGACATAAACATAGTCTCTCTCGAGGAACAAATTAAAATCCAAAGGGTCGTGGACTACCATTACATCAATATAGGAAATTTTCCCTCCCAAAAGTTACAGGAAATTGAGGAAGGATCCCTAAAGGTTGACTAGACCTTACGTAAAAAGACAACAAATTCTGAGTCATTGGTGCAAGATGAGGAGAACCTAAATCTTGCCAAGCAATGGAGGATAAAATACTAATTGATGCACCTTCATTGACAATAGTATGAGGAATGTACCTACCACAAACCTGAACAATGATTCAGAAATGTATATAGGAAGGGAGATGATATTTCGATAGTGCACCCAAATCAAAAAGAATGGCCTCATTACTCGGAGGGGGTTCCATTGGAACGGGTGAAGTGCCCCCTTGTCTAGAAGAATACATAGAGACAAGAAAGTTTGATCGACATCCTCACTCTTCCTAGGAGGAGTAGGATCGACCAAGGGTACTATTGGATCGACCACTTTAACTTCACTCTCTAAGGGGAGAGTGGGAGGGATCGATCGAAGGTGAAATCAAATCGATCACTTGATCAACTGACTCAACTGATGATGGAACCAAATGGATTACATGATTAACCAGATTGACCGATGATGGAACCAGACTGAACAGTTCATCAAACAATGGTGGGTTGGGAGATGGAATTTGTTGTTGGAAATCAACAATATTTTCCAATAGATCTGAAGCCTCATTCATGCGAGGGCATATGTAACTATGATGCATCTCCTTACATAACAATCAAGGAAAATTGACTTTACCCTTCTTAATTCCAACCTGATTATTATTGGTTTATGGTTTTTCACCAGTGTGACCTGCAATGACTGATGAAGCGGGTTGAGAACCCTCATACCATACTTTTACAACCTTGGGAATACCAGGGAAATCCTTAAGAAGGAGTTCACCCTTAGAAAGCTTGCAATGGAATTTAGGCTTGCGATGCATCTTGATAGACTTTTAGAAATTATTAACACTCCCAACATGATGAACAATAGTTGGTTGATTGCTTCCAACATGTCCTGTAATGGTTGGAATTTTTCCCCCTAGGTTATTTTTCTTCTTCTTAATATTCCTTTTCTTCTTCTTCTTATCTACCTGGTTACTGGTTGTAGAGATTTCACTAGGCGAAGAGAAAGAATGAGAAGAAGACCCTACAGGAGAAGAAGGCAGAGGACTGACATGAGGTTGATGGTCCTAGGGTGGAGTACTTACATATGAAGAACTAGGAGCATTTACGTTCACTAGAGTAGAAAACAAGGAGTCTGGTAACCCGATAGTGAGTCCAGGAAGAGTCAAAGTAATGATATAAGGAGGACCAACGTGTCCCACAGAAGGAGAAACAAATGATATCCCGGGAAAAGGGGTTCCTTCGTTGGTAGTTCTAGGAACTGAAACCATAGACATAGAATCAACCCTAATGGATTCTAGGTAAAGAAAGCAACACATGATAAAAAATCTACGAAGAAAACCAAACAAACAAACCTTTTTACAATGAATGAGCTAGTTGGTGATGAAATCCAACATCGCAGGATCGATCAATATGAAAAATGGTTTGACATAGAGCAGGTGGATCAGTTATGTTGGTGACCTACTGAACAGACTTACACCTTGGTGCAATTTCCCTCACAGTCTATCTGTGGCTTACCCCCCAAGGAGCCTGAGTGAGTTTGACCAATTTCTGACTTGCAAGAGGACCGATAAACTCTAGAGGACCTCAAACGGGTTCGATATTCAGGAAGCATTGAGACCTAATGAAACTAGTGAAACTTCGAGAATAACCCCCAATATATGATATTTCCACTACATTTGGTTAAGCTTCAAATGGGTAATCTTCGTTGCTCTCCCGCTCGCAACCTCGTGTTTAACCCATGTGTGAGAGGGGGGTCCCGACTATGCTTATACGAAAATTGGATTTTTCTGTCCCTATCGCAACATTTTTTTTTTTTTATGGATTTGGAAAGTTATTATCAACACCTATTCCAAATCCCTACACTTAAGCTAATGTAGGTTTGCAGAGCCCTAGAAAGAAAAAATTCTAGATAGATTTTAATTGGCACTTTGATTTTTAGGCTGTTGTTTACTCAAGGTTATGGAAGCGAAATTGATGATATGCTTGACTTCGACTCCAAAAGAGTGCAACATAATGGGATGCAAATATTTATGTTCTATGAAATCTATCTATGGAAAGGAGAAGAGTCTTTTCCATCCCCAAATGCATGAACCCAATGCAGTTTACCAAATGCAAAATACAAACATGTACCACCAAAAAATTTGAATGCAATCAATTTCTATTCGTTTGATTATAAATGCAATGAACCTAAATTAAATGCAAGTTCTTTCTACTTCCTTGCTTTCAATGCAAGAGTCCAATGAAGTTACAAAGGAATATGAAGTAAAACGATCGAACAAGAAATGCACTCAAAACCAATGAGAACTGAGAGAGATTAAGTGTGAAATAACTCGCTCAATCAAGAACTAAAAAAGTCGACAAGAAAGCACAATGTTGGAATGCCTCCAAACAGAACACAAACAATGAAAAGAGAAAGAGATAATCACCCAATAATCCTTAAAAATGAGCAGTAAGAAAAAACATTCAATCTAGGTTTTGGTAAGAAAAATAATCTCAATCATTCAAAAGAGCGAGATGTTCTAAAGAAGATTGAACAGAAACTCAATACCAATCAAACCTTTGCAGACTCTTCTAACCAATTAGATAATTGATAACATCACAAGACAAAGACCAAACTAGTGAAAAGCAAGGTGAACCAATATCACAACATAGAAGAGGTTTGCAAGCTCAACAAAGACAAACATGAGTGATAAGTATAAAATCCTCAATCAAACAAAGTAAAAAAACAATTGGAAGACTTCTGAGTTAAAAATCCACTTCAACAGACCTAGCAGATCAAGGCAAAAACCATAAATTTTCCTCAAAAAGAGAGAATGGCACTCATGGCCTTAAGAGATAGAGCACCAATAAGGATAATGACACCCTCTACAGGCATCTAGGGGAGTACCATTCAGAATAATGGAACCCACTAGTCAACTACAGGGGAGTGCCAGTTAGAAGAATGGTGCTCTGGTGACAACTATAGGGAGGGCCATTTTTGGAAAAGTTTAGAAAATGGCTCAAAAAGACCAAAAAATCAGAAAAATCCAATCAATGACTCTGTGATCTCTTCAGCGAAGAAGAGGGAAGAGGAAAATAGATAATAATCAAGCACGAAACAAGATCTAATGATAAGAAAAGGATTTAGACAATCCAAGGAAAGACTAGTCAAAGTCGATCCCAAGTGGAGTCACCATTTTCTATTATGAAATGTTTCACCCGCAGATAGATGAAAATTACCTTGGATTAATATACCCCTATACCAAGATAGAAACAGTACAAGTGGACACTGACATCCCTTTAAACTTATCTTAACCATTCAAAATGAGAAGGAGAGAAAGGACATGTGAACCTATTCTGACATTTGTCCTCGTTGTTTCCAATCATCGGGCTTGATATCCAAGCTACCTAGCCCAAATTGGGATCTCAAATGGACAAAAAAGGAAAAAAACTATCTCCTACTCTACAATATTATACAATACAAGTTTATCTATGAATATTAAAGCAACAATAGACAGACAAATGTAACAGGACATAAACTTGAAGGAACTAGGACAAGTATATATTAATTGGAAAGCCAAAACGAGATACTTACAAACCACGATAGACGCATCAAAAACCTCTCCAATCTCTCCTCATTTATCCCCTTGCAAGAATCTTGAAAAAATCTTGAATTATTTCCCCATGATCAAAGGTTTGATACCTCCAATCTTCCTCCCTTCACCTTGGAAATACCTTCAATATATAGGCTTGAGAGGTACAACCACCATGATCTAATAAAGGATATGGTTGAGTATACATCTCCTTAAGTTGGTATTATATCCTAGGATATATCTCATAGGCTAGGATTCGACCACAACAACCTCATCCAAGTCGAAGCTGGCTCTTAGAAAAATGTGGAGGATCCCTTGATTTCCTCTAACCAAAAGTGGTGCTTCCTTTGAGTTAGAGACAAAGTGCCACCCTATAAAGTGGTTCTCCCATAACATGGCAAAGGGGGCACCATCCCATGAAGTGGCACTCCCCCAACATGGCCAGGGAGGCGCGACCCTTCATAAATGCCCAAAAAATGATCGATTTTCCAAGAAAAATGTGTGTTTTTGGCCTTGAAATGATGGGTTTCTTCCTCCAATATGACTTAGGAATCATGGAAAATGTATTTCATGGTGTCAATGGGTTTCAAAACTTAGCAGAGAGAATGATACACTTAGTAAGGTGGATACGACACTTGTGATAGTGCATGTGACACTTAACAAAGTGCATACGTCACTTTGCGACATGTGCGACACTTAGGGTGCGAAACTCAAGTGTGACATTTTGATGTGTAACACCTTGTCTTTTCTATCACCATACTAAGTAATTGTATTTCACTTCACTATGGCTTCATGGCATTAGCATAATTTTCTTTGTAACTCTACTATCACCAAAATTCCCCTTTACTTTTGTGATCTTCAACTTGCATGATACTTAGAAAATTTGTTTTTTTTCTCACCACGAGCTCGAAATTCCCTGAGTCCTTCATCTTTATTTACCCCACAAACCCAACCGAAAATGATACTTGGTCATTTTGTAACCTTATTTTTCTTCCCACACAACACTTGTGAATTTTCTTTTCCTTCGTAGTGGATTTGTGGGTTGGCGGACTCATGGGTTCACTTCAACTTTTCTTTCATCTCCCTTCCCGCAGTAACATGATTTTCATCTTGGTAATTTTCTTGAGATACATTAAATGTTTGTACTATGGAATATAATTGTTGTGTGAATTATGAAAAGGTCATTATTAATGGAACAAATATCGAGATATTTTAATTCTGTTGGAGAAATTTCTATTTTCGACACACTAGTTTAGTGGGAGTTAACTGACTAGTTCTATTTTAGACTTTCTATTTTTACCATCACTATTATGCATGCATGCATTCCTAAGGAAAGCTAGCTACTTGATTGATTTCCTAATTATGGAATGTTTTTCCCTATATATGAGTGTATTCCAATCATTCATTGTATCATATTGATCATGATCTATGTATCAATCATCAGCTCATTGGAGTAGTGTGAATATATTTTCTCATTCTTCCATATTGAATCTCTCTTCCTTTATTGATAAGTTTTGTTTGTACTTGTTTTAGCTAGATCTCTTGTGCAGGTTTCCATGAAACACTAACTTGGTATCAGAGCTATGCTGCTTGGAGCAAGCCAGACAAGCCAAAGAATAAGGAAAATCAAGGTTTCAGCGAGCTAAATCCATGGTTGTACCTTTCAGTAGTTATTCCTCCCAAAATATTACGTTTTTTAGGAAACAACCAACATGGAAAGTAAATCGACCCATTTTGGAAGTGGGTTTTCAACCGTTTGGCGAGATTCTTCACCGTTTGCTCAGAAAATAAGTCGCAAGATAGCCTCCTGAAACTGATACGAATCTGTGGTTGTACCTTTCTACAATGATTGCTCCCAAAAATATTAAGTTTTTGAGGAAACGACCAACATGAGATGTAAATTGACCCATTTTGGAAGTGGGTTTTCAACCATTTGGTGAGATTCCTCACCGTTTGCTTAGAAATTAAGTCGCAAGATCATCTCTTGAAACTAATACGAATTTTCACTTAAAGTGCCATTTTAGTCATGATTTCTTAATTTTTCACTTGTAGATTGAGAGTAAATTTTTAGGGGTTCTTAGAAACAGTGGGAGAGATGGATATGAAAACTATTATACAGTCAAATTTGGTGGTAATCCTCACACCATACAATTATTTTGATTGCAATCCCAAGGTGACATTCCAACTCAAAAGAAAAGGACTATATAATTTGACGATGACGACAGAAACATAACCTACATCAATGATTGAGAAGATGAGATGGGCGAACCGTAAGGATGAGGCCACACAACTACTTCTTGAGTTAATATTCACTGATTTTTCGTTTCATGTTGCCGCATGCAAGACTCCAAACAAGATCTGGACCACCCTGCAAGGACTCTTTGGAAAGTAGGATGAGATGCGAGGTCATATGCTTGAGGTAGAGTTGAATACCTTAGACCCTAAAAGTTTTGATAATATACAATATTTTTGTACTAAATTTAAATCTTTTCTATTGAGCTTGGGTGAATGTGGTATTGATAAGTCTACACAAGAGAAACAACTTATTCTAACAATCTTGTCCAAGCTAGGACCAGAATACGTTGTATATGTCTCCAATTTCCATTCTAGCAGATGTCTTTTTGGAACAAATTGGAAAATGCCTACTTTGGCTTAGTTCATTGAGTCTCTTACACAAGAGCAGACAAAACTCATACATATGGACCTCATGAAATATCTCAAAGAACATGCACTCACAATGCATGATGGAAAAGGGTCATTCAAATAGAAGGGGAAGGAGGGATATTCCAAACCCTTTAATGATTCTTCAGATTCCAAAGACTCTTCAGATTCTAAGAAGAAGAAGAAGGGAAAGCAGTGCACTTACCTCAATAAACTGAATCATGAAGAATCCACATGCATGAAGAAACAAATTGATCTTATGGCATAGGCACTTCAGCAGAGCAACCTTGGAAACTTTATTCCAGAGGGAGTCAAGAAGAATTAGGAACAAGATCCTGCTCCTAAGAAAGGTAATCATCATGCTCTGGTTGCAATTAATTCCTCATCTGATTCATGGATTATAGATTATGGTGCATCCCATCATATGGAAACGAAAGAGGAAGTTTTCTCTTCCTTGAGTCCATGCTCAAGACCCCCTATTCTTATGGGGGATGATACTCCAGTAGCAGTAGTAGGAGAAGGGAGAGTGGAACTCCACAATGGCAGTTTTGAGAATGTTTTACATGTTCCAAATATTTCTATGAATATTCTCTCAGTTTAACAAATTGCTCAGAAAGGTAAAATGGTTGAATTTACAACAAATTCAGTTTCAGTAATTGACATGCATGACAATTCCATCATTGCAATTAGTGAGGTGGATCACAAGTCAAGGTTGTATAAATTCACTGAGTTTTCGAATGATGACTCCTTTATTCTATTTACACATAAGGAGAGTACTTTGCATGCACCTCTAGTGCAACATGTATGTACTATTGTTCTTCTATCAGTTTCAGACATCATAGATGATTTCATACACTCAGATTCTATACATGGAAATAAGCATGTAGTACAACCAGATAAGAAGCCAATGCTGAAGCTTCAACAGATGCCCAAGAAGGCATAGACCACACTTCAAGTAGCAGAAAACCTTGCAGGGAATCCATTGGATTCGAGGATGACTCGATCTCAGCATGAGGAGCCTTCTCATGTACTTTCAGCTTCAGAACCTGCGATGCCCATTCATTACTATATGGTTCAATATATTGATCCACAAAACTACAATAGGGTTGTGGGAAATCCATTATGGAAAGAAGCCATGCAGAAGGAGTATGAATCACTCCTACAGAACCAGACTTGGAATCTAGTTCCATGCCCACCAGAAAGGAACATTTTCAGGTGCAGATGGGTCCACAGGATCAAGAAGTATAAGTCCCGACAAGTTTCCAAAGGACTTCATCAGATCCATAAATATTTCTACATCTTCACGAAGACTTTCAATGAGTAGAAGTTTCAGACTTTGCGGGATCGTCTTGCAGTGAAGAACACAGTTGTCTAGAAGATATTATTTTCTTCTTTTGATACATTATCTTTTGAGGGAGGGGTTTGTTCCCACGTGGTTTTCCCTCACTTTTATTTAGTGTTCATTAGTTGCATTGTACATGAGTACCTAAAATGGCCTAGTAGTCGGGACTCATTTTTTACTCCATAGTGATGTTCAGGGGGGTGTTGGAGAAATTTCTATTCTCGACACACTAGTTCAGTGGGAGTTAATTGACTAGTTCTATTTTAGACTTTCTATTTTTACCATCACTATTATGCATGCATTCATTCCTAAGGAAAGCTAATTGCTTGATTGCTTTTCTTAATTATGGAATGCTTTTCCCTATATATGAGTGTATTCCACTCATTCATTGTATCATATTGATCATGATCTATGTATCAATCATCAGCTCAGTGGAGTAGTGTGAATATATTTTCTCATTCTTCCATATTGAATTTCTCTTCCTTTCTTGATAAGCTTTGTTTGTACTTGCTTTAGCTAGATCTCCTGTGCAGGTTTCCATGAAACACTGACACATTCATTTTGCATTAAATTTCTTCATTGGGAAAATATTAAGTCATTATTATCTAGAAAAGTGCCTCATTTCTACAAATATATTCTAAGTAATTGCACAAATAGTCCACCAAATTCATGGTTGTAGGAAGGAAACAGTTCTATGGGGATACAATGAACATTTTTGGATGGGAAGATTAGAATTTCCAATGGTCAATATCCTACTAGTACTACTATACAATGCCTCTACTTCAAAGAAATGAAAATGTAGTATGGACATTGGGAATTTATCTTGTTGGATGCATACCAAAATTATTCGATTGTAAAGAAGTCGTCACCTTGTGTGTTGATAAGTATATTCCAAATTGAAGAGCCATTGAACTCCATGGTGAATCTCCTTTTTCATTAGCACTAGTCGTTTTCAGGAAGATGTTGAAGTTACCAGAGCCAATTATTACCTTTAAAGGAAAAGAAGTGAGGGATTTTCTCAAGAAAATAAATAACAGACTTGACCTTTTGCAAGAATATCTTGAAGACCCTGTGGCAATGCATGTTGACAACGAGCAACCTTCTCTGATACTATTGATACGGATTTATTTTGAGAATGAAATGAATGAAGAGATATAAAAATGAAATATACATAGATATTGCGAGATACACAAAAATATTGCAATAAACACAGAAATACAGTAATGCACAATTTTTATTAATAAGAGAATGTACAAAAACTGCAAAATTATAGAGTGAATGACTCGCTAGAATGGTGAAAACTTATCTCTGAGAAGAGATGTGATGGTTATGCTCATTCAAAATAAGATAATAATTACAATGAGGCTCCTAAGGCCTTTTTAACATAAATAACATCCAAAACCCTAACCCCAGAATATGAAAATCCAACAAGTTTGTGGATCACGTTTTGGGTAGTTTGGTGTATCAACTTCCTGGGGGCATAACTTTGGCATACGATCTCCATTTGGGGCGCATTATAGGTCATTGGAAAGGTATTGACGAGGAGATTCATTTCACATGATCAATTATTCCTTTGGCGATCATTAAGGTGTATGATTGCGAAAAATCACCGTTTAGGCCCTTAAAATGGCTCTGGAAGTTTAAGACCCGAAAAACTGCTAAAAATAGTAAATTGTCAGAGAACTGTTTTGAGCCAGTTGGAATAGGTGGGTGGTCATCAATATCCACCTGGATCATTCCTTAAAAAAACATTATCGATAAATTGCATGGCTATTCACTAGAGTCACTGGTCAAGGAAATATGGAAACCATCTCTTGGTCTGCTATGTACATTTTGCATTTTACAGTTCATGAAAAAGCCATCTTCAACTAGGGAAAGCTTATCTCTATCAAAATTGCTTCCTAGATTTCAAATTTTAAGAAAGAAAAGAAATTATTCATGGCTTCATATTTAATATTTTCCATTATGTACTATCATATTTTCAAGGGATTAACAATTGGTAAGAGGGTAGACTGTAAAATTGACCCTGTAACTATCTAGTACCGAGCTCTTTTTAGACAAAATACCTCTATTTAATTTTATGAAGCATATAATAAATTTTTTACAATTTTCAAGAAACTTCTCTTTGTAGATAACACATCTAGTTTGTCATCAAACACAACAAATTTTCAAAATAATAAGGGTACCCAGGAGAAGAGGGAAAATTATAATGTCATTATAATATTTTTCTCCCAAGAAAGTATTGCTTTTCTCCCTTACTACATTTCAGATAAAATGTTTATCATCGAAATTGCTAGGAAATATGGATTTTGGCTTCATTTTTTTCATGAGAAGAGAAAAAGGCAATTTATCCCATTGCCATGGAAAGTAGGAGAAATTTTGTTAAGAAACATAACTAGAATTGATGAATTCTCAACCCATTTCGATCATTTGAATTTGAAATATGTAGAAAAAATCAAAGGGTTCGAACCAAGTCATTTTTTTTTTACCACATGCAGCCAGTACGATTCAGTAGTGCATTTACCCAAACAAATATATTATGAGAAGAAGAGGGTAATACTCAAGATACTCTGGTGCAACCTATCGATGATATTTAAAGTATAATAAGAACTACAGATCAACATAAGCAAAAAGTAAAGGGTCCAAATGAAAAAGGTGCTCAATCTCCAGTGGTTTCATAGAAAAATGTCCTACCCAAATATAGTGTTCAAACAACAGCTCAACAGAAAAACGTTTCAAGTGGAAATTCAAGTGGAGGAGGTGATAAAAATCCTCCTCAAGGAAAAATGAAAAATCCCCACAAAATTAAAGTAAGAAAGAAGAGAAATATTCCCCAACAAGAAGAAGAGGATAAACAAGTATATGAAAATGATACAAATAACTTATCTCTTGAGGATATGGATCTTGAAGTCGATATTGAAAATATACATTTCCTTGATGAAGAACAAAGTTTACAAGAAACCCAACAAATTGCAGTTGAAATTGCCGCACAAGAAGAGGATTTTTCAGAAGAAGAATCATTTACTATACAAAATGCATTATTTGACAAAAAATCCAAAAAGATAGTGTTTGAAGGAATAAGTCAGAGAAATAAAAAAGGAAAATATCATTCTAAATATGATCTTAGTAAGTTTTCTACATCTCAAATTTCTAAAATACATAGGGTAACTGATGATGCCTTGGATGTTTCAATTGATGAATTGGAAGCACATAATGCCAAATTAAAAGAAAAAGTCAGAGAACTAGAATCCACCTTGATGCCTTCCCCTATTCTTGAAATCCCATTAGCCATTGCAAAGCTGGGAACACCTGATTTGAAATTAAAGGGATCGTCAAGTTTGTTAATGGTTGTCAGAAAATTTGTTGAGGAAAATATAAAAAGAAAAATGTCACTTATCATGAAGGTATGGGTTGTCTCTGGTAATATTATTTCTTTTGGATCTCAATTAAATTCCTATAATGAATTCCTTCACGAAGATTATAAAAATGAAGAGGGATTTTATAAAGATGTCGTTATGAAATTTGTAATTAAAGTTTCCAACATGATCGAGCTCAAAAGAAGGGAAGAAGACTTTCCCTCTCCATCCATAATGAAACAATTGAAAGCATGCTAGATCAAAAAGATCAATAATTTGAAGGATATTATGGATAATTGCAGTGGAATTGTAAATAAAAAGGAAATGTTATTCATAAAACTCATTGAGATAGACTTGGCAAGAAATACCAAAGAAGTACAAGACTCAATATTAATTATAAATTATATATTTATGATGAAGCAACAGTTTGAAGAACACATGGAGACATATTGAAAATCATTTCAACTGAAAATTTCAATCTAGTATAATTGAATATGATGAAAGAGAAATTGAAAGTTGGCTAGTAGATTATGCAAACAAAAATCAAGATTCGAAGAGTCAATTCACAGTATTTCACATGACTTTAGAGATTTGGAATGTGAGTTATTTTATATTAAAATTAAACATGAGATAAACATGGCTCCAATGAAGGATTGCATAGAAGAATGGTTTAGAAAATCCCTAATCAAGATTACCGAGGAAAATAAAGAAGTGACATTTAGTATCGGTCCAGAAGCCATCAACAAGCAGGATAAAAGGACACCAACAACACCAAAGTAAAGGAGATATTTCATCATAGTAAGTCTATAATGATCACATTTTATCCTTCCTTCTCAGAATTCATCCAGTTGTATGTATTCTTTAGTTGGAAGAATATAATTGAATTATGATAACTTCCCTTTGTCTTCTATCCATATTTTGTTGCTCACGCCCTGTTCCAATTCTACATATTCTTCTTCATCTTTCTCATATGTATTTAATGGTACATGGGAGCTCCAATCCCAAGATGAACACCTCTAATTTTATAAGATTGTAAGAGAATTATATCATTTTTTAGAAATTCCAAATAACTATTACTGAGTTAATCTCAATTATGTCTTGTAACTCTGAGTTTTGAGTATAATATATTTGAATTTGACTTATCAAACTCTTATTTTTTATCTCAATAAGTAATATTGTTTCAAAGTTCTCTTGTGCGTTGGACCATTTTCCCTTTTTTATTTTGAATTTGATCAGAAATACCAAAAACTGTGATGGATGTGAGATCAATTTCTGTTATTTTCTGCAATTTATTCATTTCTAACAAATGTGATGTTTAAGCTTCTTGGTCCATTTCTCAGGAACTCTTATATTTTATACCATTTTAAATTTTGTTAAGCGGTAAAGATTTGGGTTTTTCTTGTTGGCATATATATATATATATATATATATATATATATATAT
>ML792485.1:237419-259820 GCA_009831015.1 Picea engelmannii | reverse complement strand
ATATATATATATATATATATATATATATATATATATATATATATATATTTCAAAGAAATTCTTTTGAAAAATTTACAGAGTAGTACCACCTCTTAAAAAACACAGGGGGGTTAATATCCTCATGAGGTTGTTGTTTAAATATTAACATATTCAAACGTCAATAGTGTGGAACCCCATCACAAGCCCACAAAGCCTATCAAATTTTCCATGAGGCCCTAGCCTCATCCTGAGGTCGATCTCACTAAAGAGAAAGGATAATTTGGTGCCAATAGAAATTCCCACATGCTTATCACCTTGAACTCTTGTGGGAATACCTCCCGTGTTGGATTACTGAGAGGGGGGATAAATTAGTATCAGAGAAATCTAATCCTTTTTAACCATATAATGAAAGTGTTATATAAATTTATCATTATCATCCAATATTTGCATATTAAATAAACAATGAACAAATGAACTCATACACATACACAGTACACCAGTTTTTGTACGTGGAAACCCAAAGCGGGAGAAAACCATAGAATGATTTTTCTTGTATGCCTTGAAGAATTACATTCATTGGAAGCACCAACTTCCTTTGTTTTCCAACTGCAACTGGAAGGAGGCTCCATCCCCTTAGTTTCTTAGGCTACAACCTAAGGGAAGCTCCAACTCCCCAATTCTCTGGCTACAACTAGAAGAAGGATACAACCCCATATGTTCTCCGACTACAATCGGAAGGTGGCTACAACCACCTATCCTTTCCCCATCCAACCACCCTGACATATAAGTAGAATTATGGAACCATTTTCACACTATCACTGTGAGATATACTGCTGTAAACCTATACCAATCAACCTACACCAAACAACATGTACCAATAACCTGAACCATGCATCAACCTGTACCTCAACCTCAACCAAAATCCCTCATCAATTTCATCATCCAAATATGATTTGTAACTCTGTAATAGACCTAGGGTATATGATCACATGCTTGCAGACCTTCCTTAACTTTAACAACAAGAGAATAGCATTTTCATCAAACTTTACTTTAGTCTCACATGACTAGTTTTGGATTAGTCAACAACCCTAACTTGAAATAATCATAACTATGTGCATGTAATGAATAAAGATCTAAAAATAGTACACAATGTTCTTCAGTATGTTTTATGCAATTCCTCCAGGTGTCACTACTTGGAACCTCTCGGAAAAGGATTTATAGCAAAAATGGCATACCTTGTTGAATTCTAGCTTATTCTAGAGAGCGAACTTGTAGAGCGTGCCTTGCATAGAATATTTGTTGTATGGATGTAGAAATTGTACACAAAATACTACAGAATGTACTCTAATGAACACATTTGGTCTTACTGAATTTGGATCTGTTATGAATAAGTTATGACATTTTTACCTGAAACACCTGTTTTAGACTAGTTTCAGGACTAGGCACAAACCCTATTTTTCACGGAGTGTAACCTCCAAAAATGCAACGACCCACAAGATGAAATTTGTACCATAGATACTTGGATATGTTTCCTCAATGGCCTCCCAATTTCACAGTCTGAATCATTCTATAAAAAAAGTTATTGCAAAAATGGTGAGATGACCTGTAAATAACATACCTTAGAAAGCATCATCAAAAGAATTTATCCTCCTTTGAATTTTGGCCTTCTTTACTTCACCTTCCCTCTGAAATTTGGCTTATATATCCTTTGGTTACCTAAGTCACCTATAGATATTCAATATTCTCAAGTGTGATTGAAATGAGAGAGCCGTGCCTCTTATTTATACTTTCATGTAGCTTCCTTAGAAGCATATTCTAGACCACTTTGTCCACATAGCCACTTTGTCCACATAGTCACCTATGTCCACTTTCCACTTGTCCATATATCCAATAGCCACTTTACTACTTAACCCATTTTTCTCATTTTAGGGTTAACCTTCTTATAACCACTTTCCATAATTAGAAAGTTCTCCATTTACTTTATTATTTAAATAATCCTCCTTGACTTTGCCGCTTCACTTTATTATTTAAATAATCCTCTTTGACTTTGTCACTTCACTTTATTATTTAAATAATCCTCTTTGAATTTGTCACTTCACTTTATTATTTAAATAATTTCTTCTTTGCAAGCACTTTGACTTCTTTGACCTTTTGGGGCTTCAAGCCAACATATGAGGGTCCTCCAACTTCGTAAGGCCATATCTCTCAAACCGTGAGGAGTTATGTGACATTCCACATACCATCAAAAATGGCATGACATGTACTATCCATATAGAATAGTATTACCTACAAATATATCAAAGCTCATACCATTATACATCAAACAAACTTGGGTCCATTACCCAAACCTTTGTGCTACCAGAATTCTCTACCGAACTTTCTTCAAGGGTTGACATCAATGACAACCAAACAAATTAATCAACATCCCAAAGCTACACAAATCAACAAGAGGTTGATTAATAAAATACAACATTTAAGAAGAATGATGGGCTTTATGAGTGGCTAGTGATGTTGTTTGGATTGAAAATTTCTCCAAGCACTTTCATGAGACTCATGAATGAAGTACTTAATGATTTCACAAGTAAATGTGTCATCTTTTGCTTAAATGATATCCTGATTTATGGTCATTCAAAGGAGGAACACAATAGACACCTTAGATTGGTCTTGAACAAGTAGCAAAAAAAGAAGTTATTAATCAATCTTAAGAAGTGTACTTTCATGAAGTTATTAATAGAGTGGCCTACTTTGAGGAATGTCTTTGAGGTAATAAGTTTTCATGGTCTAGCTAGCTTCTACATAAAATTTATAAGAAATTTTAGTGGAATTTGTGCTCCAATTGTGGAAAAAATCAAGGGAAACAAGTAGTTGTTCCAGTGGACCAACGCAGCCAAGAAAAGATTCCAATTACTCAAGAACAAGCTCACAAAATAATTTATTCTATCTCTACCAGATTTTGGTAAACTTTTTCAAGTGAAATGTGATGCTAGTGGGATTGTTATAGGTGTTTTTCTGAGTCAATAAGGTAATCCAATTTCCTACTTAAGTGAGAAACTTAATTATGCCAAAAATAATTATTCCTCATATGACAAAGAGTTCTATGCTATTTTCCAAGGTTTGAAAATTTGGAGGCATTATTTGATGCCTAAAGAGTTTATATTGTATAATGATAACCATGCCTTACAATTCATTAGTAGTCAAACTAAATTATGTCAAAGGCATGTAAAATGGATTGAATTTTTTCAAAGTTTTACCTTTGTTATCAAGCATACAAGTGGACAATATAACAAAGTTGCATATGCATTATGCGGGAGAAGTCTGATTTTGCAGGAACCTCGAGTGAATATTTTGGGATTTGATGCCTTGAAAGATATGTACAAGGATGATTCAAAATTTAAGGAGGATTATGAAGCATGTAAGGATACCATAAGTAGAGATAGGCATCCATGGATGGACTATATGCTTCAATAAGGAATGTTGTTCAAGGGCATCCAACTATGCACTCCAAAATGTTCCATGAGAGATAACTTATTGAAGGAGAAACATAGTGGCAGTTTGGTAGGGAATTTTAGGCAAAATAAAATACTTGATCAATTGAGTGCATGCTATTTTTGGCCAGGAATTTGAGTTGATGTGAATAATTTTGTTGAGAGATGTAGCAAATATCAACATGCTAAGGGAAGAAACCAAAACACGAAACTATATCAGCCTTTTCCTATTCCTAAGAGGCCATGGGATTCGACAAGTATGTATTTTTTGCTTGGATTACCTAAGACTCAAAAAGTTAATGATTCCATGTTTTTTGTAGTTGATATATTTTCCAAAATGGCTCATTTTATAGAATGTACTAAAACAAGTGATGCAACTAACATTGCCAAATTGATTTTCAAATAATTAGTAAGATTGCATGGACTTCCTAGGAGTGTTGTTTCTGACAAGGAAACTATGTTTGTTGGGCATTTTTGGATGACTCTTTGGAAGAATTTGGGAAAAAATATTGGTTTCATTTCAACTTACCACCCTCATACAAATGGGAAAACCAAGGTGGTCAATAAAAGCCTTGATAACATTTTAAGAATCCTGATGAGTGAACATCCCAAATAGTGGGATCAAGTACTTTCTCAAGGTAAGTTTTCCTACAATGGTTCACCAAACAGAAGCATAGGTCTTAGTCCATTTCAGATTGTGTATGTAATTCATCTAAGGGGTATTTATAGGTTGAGACACTTGGGTAAGAAAGAGATAAGGAGTGTGATGGAGAATATTTTGCAATATCCATGCAAGAGTTGCATGAAAAAAGTCAAACAACAGTTGGGTGGGTGCAAGATAATGATGGTCTCTCATGATGCATTAGTGGTGATGCAAACATGGAAAAAAAAATGTTAAATTGGAGGGATTATTCAAGGTAATTTTACAATGAATTTGAATATGGTGTAAAATGATGAAATGTAGGAAATTGAATTAGATTTCCGAATATATAATTTTTATTTATAGAAATTGTGAATAACTATGTGAAATTTGAGTTTTTCTAGAATTGGTAGGTTATTTGTGTAGCAAAATATAAGGCATATGTCTCCATTAGTGGAGGTTTTGAGTACCTTAACAATGAAATTTCCTTTAATTTTTTTTATAATTATAGAGAACCCATTTTTCTAGTGCAGTGTATTTTTTTCAAAATTTATAATATTAATTATATATATATTTTTTAATTATAAAAGTCAATATATCCTCAAAATTACAATGCCTTTTGTTAGTGCAAGCTACAAGGGTCTTACCATTTTTTTTTGTTGGCTATATTATCCCTAACCTGTGGGACTGGCTTGTGGCTGAGATTCCATGACCCAGGGGCATTTGAGCCGTCAAAATTATCTGGGGATCGCACATGACCTGGACTGCACCATTCCTTAACATGGTTGGATTTGAGGTGTCCCCAGGGGTTTCAAACCGGTGAATTTCACTTATGTTCCTTAACAACGAACTCCCTCTCCGACTGCTCTAGACCTTGGGGACTACGAGAGTATTACCATTATCAAACAATTTTATTTTATTTTTAGATTATAGATATCGATCTCTTCTAGTGCGACATATAACTTATTTTTAAAAAGGTTAAGGTGTGTTGAGGGGTATGACATCCCTTTAACTCAACAACAGGAACCAAACCCGCTTAAGAGGCCCAATTAGACTTGTAAGCATTTGATGAGTAGTAAGGTTCTCCAGATTTATGATCTAGAAGTAATTATCGATGGGATTTAATTGTGATTGATAGATATGTATTTTCTGTGAAACCTTTCCTCAGGATACGCGGTTCTCTTTTTGGTTATTTTCTAACATTTATAATAGAAGAAAGTTAGAGATTAAACTAAATGGCAGAGGGAAGTTAAATTGTGTGTTGGGGGGGAGGATGGGTCTTAGGATAACCTTTATACCTTAGCATGCAGACGAAGAAGATCTAAACTACTTCAAACTAGAAATAATACCATTTTGGCTAGTAAACATTCAACATCGTCTAAGATAACAGTTACAGAAAGAAAATATATACGTGACAAGAAGTTAGTGCAAGAAAATTAATTTTCAATGCTATATTATCAATTACAGGTTAACACAATCTATTTCTATTCATCAACTAGAATAAAATATATGTTGCAGTATTATAAGATAACTTTGAATATCATATACAACAACTCTTACTCAATACATCAACAAATATTGAATTCGAAGACAGAGATAGTCCCCTTCGGTCTAATCACATCCAAACCTCATTTGAAAGAAGTGTCTTTGGTTCTAAACAAAACTTCTTAATTAAAATAACTTGCACAGAAATAGTTCTCTTACGATATTCCAGAAAAAGTATTTCTCTCCAAAACCATCGACCTATGAAACAAGGTCGATTCTCCTATTTATAAAAAATAACTAAACTAAAAATAACTACTAAAGTTGTGTTAAGTTAATAAAATGTCGCGTGGTGAACTTTATCTATTTGTCTTCTTTTTCTCCTCTTTTGATCATCTGGTGGTTTATTGAAGTGGAATGTTCATCTCATATTTTGACCATCTGCAGAAGATATATTCGCATCTATTTGCATATGGGAACCTATGTTGATCCATCGAAGCAGAGAGGACCTCCTTCATCACAATTGCATGTTCCTCATACTTTATTATTTTGACACTCAAGCGTTGTAAGACTGTGAGAGATTTAATCGAAGGCTTCATGAACTTCTTCACTTGACCTGGGATCATGCTTGAAACTTGCGAAATATCCACTTCATACACATGGTCTTGCTCTACATGTTGCTTAACTATGTCGCATATATCAGAAAAATCTTTCGATGGACCAAATTCTGGCAAATCGGTATTCCTCATTTCCTGATTGATTTTCTCCCAACTTTTCTCACATTCTTCCCATCTCTTTTTCATTTTATTTTGGGGTTCTTGGACCATGCTTACCCAGTATTCAACTGCCTTCCTTATTAAGGTGATGTTGTTGTCCTTCAACACTTGGATGCCATGCTCTTTTGTATCTTGACCCTTCTGTACTTCGTTGATGTAGTATATCCGCTCTAAGGCTTGATGTGCCTTCTCATACCATCATTGCATGTCTTTATAGGTTTCCAACCCCATGAGGGTATATTCTTGGAAATCCATTATGTGAGCGGTGAAGAGGTTTCTCTCCCTTGTGAATTTCACATACATCTCTCAGAACTCACATTTCAAGAGTACCATTGCATGTGTTGAATTTTTGTAATACTCCACTTGATGTCACAAATGGTCCAGTTCTTTCTTCATGGTAGCTACCTCCCTTTCATCCCTTTTTTCCCTGTGTAAAGTGGCATCGGTTATGGCCATACCTTCTCTGATTAGTCAATCATCTTATCATTTTCTGTGTCAAGCAATGTTTCCTCTGTGGTTATGAGAAGTGTGCTATCGAGCATGAGATTCCTTTTCTTGATCTTTCTTCTCATCACAACTTTATTTTTCCTCTCATAAGAAATTTCTTGTATATTGACAAATTTTTCTACTAGTTCAAGAATATGTTGATCTCCCCAGGACAAAGTACTTCCTAGGCTTCCTTCCCTATAAATATGTTCCATGGAATGTTCTTTTAATTCCTTAGCAGGAGAGGTTCATATATGCTCTAGTGAATTGGCCTTATGTTGGTCCTCGTCAGATGACAAAGTCTTTCTCCTAGCTGGGGAAGTAGGCGAATGATCGACATTAGCTGGGGGTTATGTTGGCATGTTTTATAGACAACGTATGTTTGTCATTGATGGAAAGTACAACAACGATGATGTCTTGAGTACAGGTACAATGTTCCAGGCGGGCACCAAAAGTATTTTGGGGAGACGCAGCAGAGCAAGCTCGTGAAGACCAGAAGAGATAGTGCAGAGGTGCACGCAGAGTGCAATAGTGTGCTTGTTCATTTGATGGAAAACATGCAGGAAAGGAAGATCAGTAGCGATGATGGCATGGAAATATCATAAGCGTAAACTCCATTTCAGAGTTTCGGATACTGGGAGTTGGAGGAGTCAAGAGTCGAGACTCTTCATCACAGGAGTCCCGAAGTTGCGAAATGTGAAACGCCGAAATCTTGAAGCAGGCACATCAACAAAGACTCCATTTCAGAGTTTCTCAGACTGGGAAATCAAAGGTTTCAGATATCGGGAGTTGGAGAAGTCAAGAGTTGAGACTCTTCATCACAGGAGTCCCGAAGTTGCGAAATCACGAAATGCCAAAATGCGAGATCGTGACTTCGATTTTCGGGGATCGCGTCATGGAGCGTCAAGATATCTCATCACAAGAATTGTCAAAATCATGAAATGCCGAAATGTGAAATTGCGACATGGAATTTCGGAGATCGTGACTTGGAGATTCAAGATGCCTCGCAAACAGGAATTCGCGACATGTGAAATGCAAAAATACCGGACAGTTAATCTAACTCCATTTCGGAGTTCTAGATACCGGGAGTTGGAGTGTCGAAACACATCACCACAAGAATGTTGAAATGTCGGAATGCCGAAATGCGAAAAACACCTTTTGGTGTAGGTTTCAGATACCGGGAGTTGGAGTGTTGAGATACTTCTCCACAAGAATGTCTAAATCTAGGAATGTAGAAATGCGAAATCGCCAAAGCACTTTATGGATAAACACTTGGTCACAATTGTGGGCATGTGAAGGAAGGAGCTTGCAAGTTTTAAGGCTCCATTTCATGATCGGGAGTTGGAAGAGTCAGAGTGACTCACCACAAATTCATGAAACGTGAAATTGCAAAATGCAGTTTCAAATAAGGCTGTGGTCACATCCAGTGGTCACATATGCGGAAGATGGAGGAAGGAGCTAGTGCGACCAAGCTCCATTTCGGAGATCGCGACTTGGAGAGTCGAGATGCCTCGCAACAAGAATTCATGACATGAAAAATGTCGAAATGCCGAAATGTGAAAACACCTTGTGGTGTAGGTTGTGGTCATCGCCTAAGGCCACATGTGAAAGGAAAGGTGAAAGGGGCCAAAGGCACAAGGCTCAATAGGTTCACAGTGTAACTTCTAGAAACGAATGATGGTTTTTGTTAGAGGACTCGAAGAGACTTCAGGGTGATCTCCAGAGAAGATGAAGGGTCTCGAGGCATCTTCCAGTGGAATGAAGACTGTTCATAGAGGCGATTGACAGATGGAAGACCATTGGAGCCTGGAACTGCAACAAAGGGAATGAGCTCGACTGTGATAGAGAAGACGAAGAGTCTCGCCTGTTAGACAGGCTAAGGAATCTCAGCATAACACCGAGTGATGATGAACGCATGGTCATAACCGCTGGAAAAACTGAGGAATTGTCATGATGATCAGGAAGAGGACTCGACACGAGGAGAACATGCAGAACAGAGAGAGTGTATTGATGCTAGCAGGAGTGAAGCAGTGGTGATGTGGAGTGGTAGTGAACAACCCGATGAGGAGAACGGTGGCATGGGGAAAGAGGAGGTAGAGGCACTGTGCATGGAGGACGAAGAAGGTGCATAGAGAGTATAAAAACATAGAACAAAGAAGAGATGAGGTGGTGTTGAGAGTGATTCAGGCATGTAGAAGGAGGCAGTGTGAAGAAACTGAACTACATAGAAGAGGAATGGTGCATTGAATGGACATGGCGCACAGAGCATAAAAGGAAGAAGAACAGAAAGTGTAAGGCATGTGTGCAGGAAGACATTGATGCAGACAGAGCAGGGCAGTGTAGAAGAACAATGATGAGACCGATAAGCCATTGATGAACATTATATCACTGTAATAAATTTTAGTAGCAAAGATTTATATTTTAGGGTGGTAGGGAGGTGCTAGGGAGGATTGTTGTCCTCGAAGGTTCAAGTGGGTTATTGAACACAGGGAGTTGTCGCTTCCATCTGGTTGCAGCCAGAGAAACTAGGGTGGTAGGGTGGTGCAAGGGAGAAATGTTGTCCTCTGTTATACAGGTTGGTGCCTGTGTGACTGGAAGTTGGTGCTTCCATCCAGTTGGTTCTGGAACACTTAGGGAGTTGTTGCTTCCTTCTAGTGGGTGCTAGATAAACCAGGGAGTAGGTGCTTCCTTCTAGTGGGTGCTAGAGAAACAAGAGAGTTGGTGCTCTCAGCAAGTAGCAGCTTGCAAAACAGAGGTTGTAGCCTCATTATGAGTTGGTGCTCATAAGTATGATAATGTACAGAATGTAAAGATTACTTATCATATAAAGAAGAAGAGGTTTTTACCCTTTATGGGTTTCCTCAAGAAATATTTGTCTCTATGTATCTCATATGTGTAAATGATGTTGAATGTTCTATTGCTTACTTCCCTACATTATTGTGATTTTCATTGAGTGCTCTGTAAAGAGTTTAAAATAATCATAATTGTTTAAGCACGGTAAAAACTAATTCACCCCCCCCCTCTCAGTTGTCCAACAGTTGGTATCAGAGTCGGCCCCTTTTATCTAAGGGTAGATCCTAGAGCTTAAACATGTCAATCCATGAAGGAATTTCAACCAATAAGGCCCCTCTGTTCAATGGAACAAACTTTGCCTTCTGGAAAGTTAGAATGAGAACCTACATAATGGCTTTAGGTGCAGATCTTTGGGATGTGGTAGATATTGGTTATGTAAAGCCAGTGGTACTAGCTAATAAGGATGACAAGATAGAATTTATCTTCAACGCTAAGGCTATGAATGTTATCTTGAGTTGGCTCGCAGAAGAAGAATTTGTAAAAGTTATGCACCTAGGAACTGCCAAAGAAATGTGGGACAAACTCATTGGCAGTTATGAAGGTAATGAGAAGGTAAAGGACGCCAAGCTTCAAACCTACAGAGTACGGTTTGAACAACTGAAGATGAGAGAAGATGAAACTGTTGGAAAATACTTTCTGAGAGTTGAAGAACTAGTAAATGCAATGAAAGCACTTGGTGAAAAAATTGAGGAACTTCTTTAGTTCACAAAATTTTGAGATCTCTACCAGATAGGTTCAACCCAAAGGTCTGTACTATAGAAGAACTTAATGATCTAAAAACCTTGGAGTTTGATCAACTTCTAGGAACATTGACTGCATATGAAATGAGAATAGTTAAAGATAAACCCACCTCCAGAGAAGCATCATTTAAGGCAGACAAGAATGAGGATTCTGAGCCTGATGAAATTGAAGCAAAATTTGTGAAGAGACTGAAGAAGGGATGAGGAAAATACAAAGGTAAAATTCCTTTCAAATGTTTCAACTGTGGTAAGATAGGTCATTTTCCAAATAAATTTCCTCACAAAAGAAAGGATCAGACATGTGATGATGAGGAGAAGCACAAACACAAAAATTTCTTTAAAGAGAATAATTTTAATAAGAAAAGTCTTTGTGTAAACAATGATGATGATCCTTCAGATGATGAAGACAATGACTCCTCTATTGAAGATAAACTAAATGATTTTATGCTTATGGCTATGGGAGATTTTGATGATGAACACAAAGGAGGTGAAATGGATGATGAAGAAGTTGTGGTGGATATGGAAGGTGAGTTAATCAATGCTTTGGAAGAAATTGACAGACTCAGAATTAAGAACAGAAAGCAAAAACAATTACTGATACAGTTCGAGAAAGACAGTAAACAACCTGATGAAGACTTTGCCCTACTAAAAGTGGAATTAGAAGAGGCAAAGAAAATCGAAGACATTCTGAAACAACAGTTATCAGAAAAGAAGGCAAGATGTGAAGCTCTGGAAAAAGAAGTAGTGAAAACCATGAAAGAGTTGGAGAATTTTCAAGCCTTATATCATCAGAATATGTCAAGTATCAAAGCATTAGAAGAATCGGCCACCATTCTGAATCAGAAAAGAAACCCAAAGTTGAAAACATGTCTGAGTTATGAAGAGGGATCAAGTAGTGATCAACCAGGCAACAAAGAACCCATCAAGTTTGTCAAATCTACCATCTATGACAACAAAAAACCTGCAGAAACAAAAGAAGATAATCATCTTCCCAGGAGGAGTAATGAAAGAGGTACCAGAATTGAAACTATGGATCAGAGAAATAATGTACTCTATGTTCAAATAAATCATCAACATAGAATAAATCGACCTTCTCAAAGAAGACAACCATTTTCCAGGTACCAACTTTTTTTTCTATGGATATTGTTTCTTTTGTTCTAACTTTGGCCATAAAGTTGTAAACTATTATTTAAAATTAAATTATGAGAAATCAAGACATTCAAGGTATAGATATCTGCCACAACAAAGAATGAGACAGCCAAGTAACAAACCACCACAGGCTGCAAATCACTTGAAGGATGGGAAAAGGACACAAGTTAAGCATAACAATCATTATGATCCTTTATTCGACGAACCAGAATGTTACATATGTCATAACTATGGACATAAATCCGTTGACTGTTGCTTAAGGAACTATGAACCAGATTTGAATTCCCCTACTGAAAATGTCAAAGTTTGGAAGAAGAAAGAAAGTGACAAGTGTGGATTAGTGTTGTCATCTCAAAGACAAACGAACCCTTGATATATAGACAGTGGATGCTCCAAACATATGACGGGAGACAAAGGTAAGTTTCTATCTCTAAGTGAAAGCAAATCAGGAAACGTGACCTTTGGAAATGATGCTCCAGGTAAAATAAAGGGTAAAGGGATGGTGAGTTTAAGTAATGGAAAAGGAAAAGCCCAAGATGTTCTACTTGTAGATGGGCTGAAACATAATCTTCTCAATGTAAGTCAAATGTGTGATAGAGGATGTGAAGTGGTGTTCACGTCCAAGGATTGCAAGATAAAGTCTATAAACTCAGGACAAGTGGTGGCCAAAGGCATAAGGACAGAAAATAATATATATGTGTTGAAAGAAGATAGAGAAGAGTGTCATCTAAGAAAACATGATGAAATATGGTTATGGCATAGGAGACTTGGAAATCTAAACTTTGACCACTTAATCAAGCTCAAAAATATTGAGGCAATAAAAGATCTTCCGAGAATATAAAAGCCCCAAGATTCTATGTGTAAACCCTTCCATGTAGGAAAGATAACCAGGACATAGTTTAAGTCCAAGAGCTCTACTTCAACAGAGAAACCACTCCAACTAGTTCATATGGATTTATGTAGACCATCAAGACAGGAAGGCACAGGGAAAGAAAACTACTTCATGATGATTATTGATGATTACTCCAGAATTACTTGGGTTGTCTTTCTCAAGGAAAAAGATGAAGCATTTGAGAAGTTTAAAAAATTGAAGACTTTAACTGAGAATCAAACAGGCAAGAGGTTAAAGGCAGTAAGATCAGACAAAGGAGGAGAATTTATGTCAAGTGATTTCAAGGAATTCTGTGATAATCATGGGATCAAGAGAGAATACACAATCCCAAGAACTCCACAACAAAATGGAGTAGTTGAGAGGCAAAATAGAACGGTACAACAAATGGCCAGGTCAATGATGAATGAGAAGAACATTGGTCAAACCTACTGGGTAGAAGCAATACACATAGCAGTCAATGTTCTTAACAAGCCCACCTCAGACCACAAAGTGACAAGACACCTTATGAACTGTGGTATGGGAGACATGCTTCAATCAAACACTTCAAAGTCTTTGGGAGTAAATGTTACATAAAGAATAATGATGAGAACCTTGGAAAATATGATGACATGGCTGATGAAGGTATCTTCTTAAGGTATGCTACAAACAGTAAAGGATACAGATGCTATAATAAGAGGCTGCATAAAATGGTTGATTGTATTGACATAAAAGTTGATGAAGGAATCCCAACAAGAGAGGTGTACAGTAATGAGTCTTCTACAGAGGACACAGCTAAAGATGAAGATGAACAGGTCCAAGAATCAGAAAATGAAGACTCTGAATCAGATGAAGACACATATACTTAAACAGACTCAAATCAATAGACAACTTCAAATTCCTCCTCCAGAATCACTCAAAAGAATCATCCTGCAAGTCAGATAATTGGTGAAAAAGACAAAGGTGTACAAACCAGGAGAAAGATAATCAAAAACACCGAACAATCACATATAGCTTTCATATCCATGCTGGAACCCAAGAATTTTAATGAATCTAGAAAAGATGACCATTGGGTTAAAGCAATGAATGATGAACTTGATCAAATTGAGAAAAACAATACGTGGGAGATGGTTCATAGACCTGAAGGTAAAAATATCATTGGTTCCAAATGGATCTTCAAGAATAAGTTGAATGAGTAGGGACAAGTTGTCAAGAACAAAGAAAGATTGGTCTGTAAAGGCTATGCTCAAATAGAAGGACTGTATTTTGATGAAACATTTGTGCTCGTAGCAAGATTAGAAGCTATCAGAATATTTCTTGCCTATGCTTGTCATAAAAGGTTTAAAGTCTATCAAATGGATGTCAAGTCATCTTTTCTAAATGGGGATTTAAATGAAGAAGTCTATATGGAACAACCAGAGGGTTTCGTACTATCTGATAACCCTGACTTAGTATGCAAGTTGAAGAAATATTTATATGGGTTAAAACAAGCCCCTCGTGCCTGGTATCACAGACTGGATACGTATCTCAAAGACAAAGGGTTCAAGAGAGGAACAGTTGACAACAATCTATATATCAAAACAGAGGATAATGATTTTCTCATCATGTTGGTCTATGTAGATGACATCATCTTCAGATGTAATAAGGATTCATTGGTACAATGGTTTGGTTATGCCATGGAGTCTGATTTTGAAATGTCTATGATACGTGAACTGTCATTTTTTCTTGGTCTGCAAATTACTCAGAGGTCTGAAGGGATGTTCATTTCTCAAGAAAAATATCTAAGAGAAATATTGAAAAGGTTTCAAATGGAAGATTCTAAACCTGTGGGCACACCTATGGTTACTGGGTGCAAATTAAGAAAGGATGATGACTCACCTGATGTTGATCAAAGTTCATATAGGTCAATGATAGGCAGCCTGCTTTACATCACAACATCTCGCCCAGACATAATGAATGTTGTTGGAATGGTAGGAAGATATCAGTCTGCACCTAAACATAGTCATTTGCTAGCTGTCAAAAGGATATTCAGATATTTGAAAGAAACAATGAACTATGGCCTATGGTATCCTAAGAATCATAATTTTCAATTATCAGTCTACTCAGATGTTGATTGGGATAACTGCATGGATGAAAGGAAAAGCATGAGTGGAGGTGTGTTCTTCTTAGGAGATTCTCTAGTAGCATGGTTGAGTAAAAATAAAGGTTCCATTTCTTTATCAACTACAGAGGCAGAGTACATTGTTGTTGCTACCTGTTGCACTCAGGTATTATGGATGATTCAGACACTTGTAGACTTGGAGGTAAAATACACTGCACCGATCCCAATTCATTGTGATAACACTAGTGCCATCAGTGTGTATAATAATCCTGTATTCCACACCAAGACCAAGCATATTCCCATAAAACACCATTTTCTGAGAGAGCAGGTCACCAATCAGATTGTTCAGGTCCATTACATTCCAACCACAGAACAAATTGTAGACATATTTACTAAACCTCTGGCCAAGACACCATTTGAATATCTCCGACAGAAGCTAGGTGTCATCCCATCTCACACCTAAGAGAGTCCATCCTGTTAGGGGGAGTTTGTATTGATTGAATATCTGATACCTCAGAAAAATAATGCAACAGCTCAGGGGAAGTGTGTTTTTTTTGACATTGATGTCAAAGGGGGAGAAAATAATAGGTCTGGGTGCCTTTGTTGCCATCAATGCCAAAGGGGGAGATTGTTGGCATGTTTTACAGGCAGCGTATGCTTGTCATTGATGGCAAGTACAACAACGATGATGGCTTGAGTATAGGTACAATGTGTCAGGGGGGCACCAGAAGTATTTTGGGGAGATGCAGCAAAGCAAGATCCTGAAGACCAGAAGAGATAGTGCAAAGGTGCACGCAGAGTGCAAGAGTGTGCTTGTTTATTTGATGGAAAATAGGCAGGAAGGGAAGATCAGTAGCGATGATGGAATGGAAATATCATAAGTGTAAACTCCATTTCAGAGTTTCGGATACTGGGAGTTGGAGGAGTCAAGAGTCGAGACTCTTCATCACAAGAGTCCCGAAGTTGCGAAATGCGAAATGCTGAAATCCCGAAATAGGAACATCAACAAAGACTCCATTTCAGAGTTTCTTAGACCGAGAAATCAAAGGTTTCAGATACCAGGAGTTGGAGAAGTCAAGAGTCGAGACTCTTCATCACAGGAGTCCCAAAGTTGTGAAATCACGAAATGCCAAAATTTGAGATCGTGACTTGGAGTTTCGGGGATCACGACATGGAGTTTCGTATTTTTGGGGATAGTGACATGGAGCGTCAAGATATCTCATCACAAGAACTGCCAAAATCACGAAATGCCGAAATGCGAAATTGCGACATGGAATTTCGGAGATCACGAATTGGAGAGTCAAGATGCCTCGCAAACAAGAATTCGTAACATGTGAAACACCAAAATATCGAACAGTTGATCTGACTCCATTTCAGAGTTCCAGATATCGGGAGTTGGAGTGTCGAAACACATCACCACAGGAATGCCGAAATGCGAAAAACACCTTTTGGTGTAGGTTTCGGATACCGGGAGTTGGAGTGTCGAGATACTTCTCCACAGGAATGTCGAAATGTAGGAATGTCGAAATGCGAAATTGCCAAAGCACTTTATGGATAAACGCTTGGTCACAACTGTGGGCATGTGAAGGAAGGAGCTTTCAAGTTGCAAGGCTCCATTTCGTGATCGGGAGTTGGAAGAGTCAAAGTGACTCGCAACAAATTTGCGAAACACGAAATTGTGAAATGCAGTTTCAAATAAGGTTGTGGTCACAGCCAGTGGTCACATATGCGGAAGATGGAGGAATGAGCTAGTGCAACCAAGCTCCATTTCGGAGATCGCGACTTGGAGAGTCGAGATGCCTCGCAACAGGAATTTGCGACATGCGAAATGTCAAAATGTCGAAATGCGAAAACACCTTGTGGTGTAGGTTGTGGTCATCGCCTGATGCCACATGTGAAAGGAAAGGTGAAAGGGGCCTAAGGCACAAGGCTCAATAGGTTCACAGTGTAACTTCTAGAAACAACTGATGGTTTCTGTCAGAGGACTCGAAGAGACTTCAGGGTGATTGCTAGAGAAGATGAAGGATCTCGAGGCATCTTCCAGTGGAATGAATATTGTTCATAGAGGTAATTGATAGATGGAAGACCGTTGGAGGCTGGAACTGCAACAGAGGGAATGAGCTCGACTGTGACAGAGAAGACGAAGAGTCTTGTCTGCTAGACAGGCTAAGGAATCTCAGCATAACACCCAGTGATGATGAACGCATGGGCATAACCGCCGGAAAAAAATGAGGAATTTCCATGATGATCAGGAAGAGGAATCGACACGAGGAGAACATGCAGAACAGAGAGAGTGTGTTGATGCTGGTGGGAGTGAAGTGGTGGTGATGTGGAGTGGAAGTGAACAACCCAATGAGGATAATGGTGGCATGGGGAAAGAGGAGGTAGAGGCACTATGCATGGAGGACAAAGAAGGTGCACAGAGAGTATAAAAATGTAGAACAAAGAAGAGATGAGGTGTTGTTGAGAGTGATTAAGGCGTGTAGAAGGAGGAAGTGTGCAACAACTGAAATACATAGAAGAGGAATGGTGCATTGAATGGACATGGCGCACAGAGCATAAAAGGTAGAAGAACAAAAAGCGCAAGGCATGTGTGCAGGAAGGCACTGATGCAGACAGAGCAGGGAAGTGTAGAAGAACAGTGATGAGACTGGTAATCCATTGATGAATATTATATCACTGTAATAAGTTTCAGTACAAAAGATTTATATTTTAGGGTGGTAGGGAGGTGCTAGGGAGGATTGTTTTCCTCATAGGTTCAAGTGGGTGCTTGAACACAGGGAGTTGTCGCTTCCATCTGGTTGTAGCCAGAGAAACCAGGGTGGCAGGGTGGTGCAAGGGAGAACTGTTGTTCTCTGTTATACAGGTTGGTGCCTGTGTGACTGGAAGTTGGTGCTTCCATCCAGTTGGTGCTGGAACACTTAGGGAGTTGTTGCTTCCTTCTAGTGGGTGCTATAGAAACTAGGGAGTAGGTGTTTCCTTCTAGTGGGTGCTAGAGAAACTAGGGAGTAGGTGTTTCCTTCTAGTGGGTGCTAGAGAAACAAGAGATTTGGTGCTCTCAGCAAGTAGCATCTTGCAAAATAGAGGTTGTAGCCTCATTATGAGTTGGTGATCATAAGTATGATAATGTACAGAATGTAAAGATTACTTATCATATAAAGAAGAAGAGGTTTTTACCCTTTATGGGTTTCCTCAGGAAATATCTGTCTCTGTGTATCTCATATGTTGAAATGATTTTGAATGTTCTATTGCTTACTTCCATGCATTATTGTGATTGTCATTGAGTGCTCTATAAAGAGTTTAAAATAAGCATAATTGTTTAAGCACAGTAACAACTGATTCACCCCCCTCCCCCCTCTTAGTTGTCCAACAGGTTCAACCGTTGAGATGTCAATTTGTGGCTCCCTTATTCCTTCTTTTTATTCACCTGTATCCAAATCATTCTTGGAGCTTTCACCCTGAGGCTATGTTCCCGGTTGATTGGGAAAAAAAAATTCAAGAGTGTTCCTATCCTCATGGTCACCTTCCTGGGGATTTGCGATCAAAACATTGGAAGTTGGAGCAGATGCTTCCCCTGGTTCCTCCTCTTATGTGATTGGTACCGAGGTTATGTGCAAAGATTTTGAACCTTCCTCATCATCATATATGGTGATTAAATATATGAGGACAGTAGGAATACCCATCCCACTTGATACTATTGCTGACCTTCGTTGATATGTAGTAGTCACCAACGATCCTGCCAATGGTGACATAGGGCTGGGGTTTTCTTTATCAACGGTCTCCTCTGGTGGAATTTTATGTGATCTATTTATCTCTTACTCATGATTACTTGTATCGACCAGGATAATCCTCAAGGGTCCTATCAAAAGGCTAAGTGGGAAATCTTCTCCTAATCTTTGTATAGATATTTAAGTTTCTTCTAGTAACAGTATCCCCCACCTACGTGCCTCTGTTGCTCCTTCCGCTATGTTTTCTTCTCTTACCCTGAGGACTTCTTGAGTTGTTTTCTCTATTGTCTCCACTTTCTCATCCATCGTCATTTCTTTGAACTTGGCCATGTTTGGGTTAGCCCTTCTATGGAGCACTTCTTCCCAAACCTAGGCACCCTCAATGAAGATCTCATCTTCAAATATATCATGAGAATATGGCCAACATGAAGACACCTGTGATGCATGCTAGAGTACCAGGAATTTTGGATCATGCTTGCGAAAATGTCTTGTGGGGAACTGATACTCAAGATGGCTCAATCCCTCTTGTTTCACCTGTGTAGTGTCTTTTACCATGTAAAACCCTATATGAAAACCATAGGGTATGGAATCCCTCTTCTTTTCCTTTACCAAAGAGGCATTATAGCCTTACAGAATGGTTTGGTAACAAATTTCTCCAAAAATGGGATGGTTTGGGGCATGAATAGGGAGTAGGTGTGGTGTTCTGGTAGCCCCTAACACTCTGATATAAGTGTTTGTTCTTCAGAATACCAATGGCCTACTTTGGAAATCATCTTTTTGGCTGCCACTAAAATCCTTGGGAATTATTTTCTAAATATAAGGAAGTGCACTCGGGCTATGAACTCATCGCATATCAGGGCGTAAAATTTATTGTACCTATTTTCCCACAGAATGTTGAAATAAACATTCATGAGTAACTCAACAACATGGCAGCTTAAATTCATACCTGTGAAAAATTTTCTTGCGTAGATCACGTCCAACATGTACGATTACATGTGGAAAGATGGTGTTTCTCCATCCTTTGGTGTCTGGGCCTGTAGGATGTTGGTTCTCATCTGTTTGGAAATGATGTATCCCCAATTGAAACATCTCCTGGAGACTGCCACAGTATATTCCAAGGGCATCCATGCTTCTGAAAACTTAGAGCAATACTTTTCCCCATACAATTGACAGATTAAAGCCATTAAGTACATATAAGGTTCCTTGAGGTTTACCATGTTGTACCAACCATTACTTCTATTTTTGAACTTCTTATCTTCCTTCCACCATGAGGCCAGTAACCTATTGGTGTCATGGAAGTCATAAAATTTGACCACAAAGTCTGTATTTAGCCTTCTCTCTGGGTCTCTAATCTTTTAGTATTTTTGGACCTCTACCGGAAGAAAGACACCAACACATTCACCCTATTCATTATTGACTATGAATTTTTTCGCGTCTGTGTGTTCAATCATCCATCCTAGGGTTTCAATGCAGGGAAAAACTGGGGTCCGATAGGCCACCGTATGTAGATATGATCACCTGATGTTTGGGAAAACCTGGTCATCCAACATCCTGATGTCTGGGTCGTTGTGGGGTGTAAACTTCGGGTAATCTTCCTAGTTTATTTTGTTAAACAAATCTCCCTAGTGTGGGAGCATTACTTTCGATCTAGTGCTCGCCTTTGTGTCCCTGAGCGCTAGAGGTTGGGTGAACAGTTTTTCAGTGGAAGCTCGGATGACTGATTCTGTCTTTGAGACAAAATCAAGCTCCCTTGCAGCGCCTGGTGTAGACCCTTCGCCGACCTCTAGTTCTTTCATTTTGGGCATTCTTGGTGAGCGCCTGGTCGTTGGCTTTCTTGGAGTCATTTTCCTATAGAAAATAAAAATATTGTAGTGAGTCACCAGCCAACCTCGACAAGTGTTATTGACGCAATCATAATTGTAGAAATGATAAAGACAATGCTTACCTCTTCCTTGCAAGAGAATAACCTGGTCTTATTGGTAATCAAATTTAGAGATTGGGATGTAACCTCCTTGATGATTTCTCTCGCTTCATCGTCTTCTTAGAGAGACAAGTGATTTGTGAACATATTACCATGTTTGGGCATAAACCTTAAAAATTTAAACAGAAATCATAATTACCTTGTCGCGTCAAGTCTTAAATTCAGGAGTGTAAATGTGGTCTACACAATATACCATAGAATCCACACCATGATTAGGATTAAATGAAATGTTGGTTGGTGGAGAAGAAGCATATTATTTCGTAGTTCATCAATGAATTCAAATTTTGACGGTTGTTCGATGCACGGGATCATGGTGTAGGCTACGTGAAAAATTAATTTGTCTATCAAATCACAAAACTCTGTCTCATCTCAACTAGAGGTGTCTCATCGAATTACCAAGCCTTTTCATATTTACAAGAAACTAGTATGATCGGTATCAGGGATAAGCAGGATCGTAGATTGACCAGGATTGTCGACGTCAGCGGGTAAAGGTTCGAACTAAAACTAGGAGTTCATTGTTCTAGAAATCAGTCGATAGTTAATGAGTGTATCAACATTGCCATATTTTATTTGATGTTATTTTGTTGGCACCTCTAGGCAAAACTTCTGATGCCAACCCAAAACTACCCCATAGTGCTGACGTGGAAATATAGATATGATGCAGGGGGAATCAAAAGATGACGTGGGTAATACCTGAGAAATACAGACTGTTTACACGAAAAAACATGTGGCGGTTTATTTGACCCCTTGGGCATGAGAAGTGTTTCTTTTCGGTGTCAGTGATTTTATTTTTGACACATGTTATCGTTCCCTTTCTCCCTCTTCGTCGATGTTGATGGTATATCAACAATCGACAATTGTTGTTTCCTATGATGATGGTTTACCTTTCGGATTTTGTCAATGTCAATGGTACATCAGTGATTTTAGAAAAAAAAAATTGTGGCCCGGAGTCAGTGATCGACACGCCCTTTCTCCCATTTTTCCGATGCCAACGGTACATTGAGGATCGACAATTATAGTTGTTATGTGGGAATTTTGTCTTTAAAATTTCACTGATGTCAATGATGGGTGCGTGGATCAAATTTTAAGTTGTGTACACTTAGTCTAAATGCCAGGTTTACTTAGAGAAAAATTCAATTTGTTCAACAACTTCAAACCAAACCAAATGTGATCGATGATAAAACATAAAAACAGAAAAAACTCATTGATCCCTACACAACTGACTAGTTAGAAAAGACAAAGTGGTATCCAAAAGAAAAAATTCACAAAAAAATTTAGGGTGTCTTGAGTGCTCAACAAATGGCGATTTTCTGGGTGAAAAATAATCTATGCTCCTTCCCTCGTTCTTAGCCTATGAAAATTGGTTGAGAAACCATATGGATTTATTCTATTTCTTTTCAATAGAACCTTTTCTATCAATGTGTACACAAGTTCCTGTGTTCACAAATCTGGATCTGCCTATGGGGTTTATCTTTTCCACCCCCTTTCCTTTTAACCACAATCCATGTCCTTTCTAGACAAGATCCGAGTAGGGAATCCATTGGCGTGAGGCCATTTATCTATCGTTCCTTTATTATGGTGTTGCTCCACTACCAGTGAGTGTCCATAGCCCCGACGGAGTCACCTTGACATCACAGACCTTGATCCACTCCCAGCGAGCGTCCATAGCCCTGATAGAGTTATTTGCATACTGTTACACGTTATTTTCGTCATCCCTGTGATCGTTAATGATGTAAACCTATCTGTTGCCTTCAGAGGGGTCAGTGGCCTAAGTTCCTAAAGAGAGAAGGGAGAAGAACTTCTCCTGAGAAAAGAAGTTGCATTTTCCTATGTAAAAACCTTATAAAAAGGGATGTTCACAGGTTGCTATATAGGCAGGGTGCGAGAATGACCAATTCTCGCAGGTTGCACTATAGCCAGGGTGCGAACAGTTCGTAGGTTGCTCTATAGCTAGGGTGCGAGAATGACAACACGTGGGAAAAATGTATGGTTTCTCGAATCTTCTAGAAGGAGAAGCTTCTATGGTGAGGTGGCATCCGAATGGTTTGGATCTTAATCGCTTTCATGATTTAGTGGGATCATCCTAACCTCCTCACCTTATCCTCTTCAACTTATAAAAGGAGAGGAGCTCTC
>ML792485.1:215839-231380 GCA_009831015.1 Picea engelmannii | reverse complement strand
AAGGAACAACAGAGACCAAGGAAGCGATTACAAGGTACATATCTTCTTCTCACTTCCAATTTAATTCAATAGTTAGATCTAGGGAAAGCGGTATATTTTGTCCTGTTTTGTTCTAGATCCAGGTGGATCTAGGGAGATCGGTTAGTGTCCGCACTTACGGATTTATCCTATAACACATACCCTCTTGGACTTTACACTCTTTTTGTGGGTCATCTTTTTCCGTCATAAATACCAAGAGTGAGTCAAAGAGGAGGATATCTGTTTTTTGGAAAGGTGAAAGTGTTAAGGTGGAGATTTCCCTGGTTCTATCCATAGGTACATGTGACTCTTTCCATCTAGACATCCTTCCATTTAGCTCTACCAAGCCACTAGGAAGATATTTCATCGCTTCCCCAGGTAGCATGCTTACAAAGAAAAAAATGATTTTGAAAATTTGTGTTTTCCCAACGTCTCTTATTTTTCATGTAAGTGTAGGTTAGGAGTAAAGTTTGGTTCACCGTATTTATTAAATTCAACCATTTCTTTACGAAACACAACTTAATTAAAAGAAAATAACAAGCAAAAGAAAGAAATAAAAATGAGTTTGAAGATGATCTCCCTTAAACCCACACAATCATCCTAATCAAAATGTATGCTAAAAAAGAAACGAAACTCAAACAAAGCATCAAAAGACACTTTTTTTTTTTATGGGAAGTATTGTTTTAAGGCCTGGCCATTCATTGGGAGGGTGTCTAATTCCCCCCTCATATTCTGCAACTGATATGTGCCTTCCCCGATCTTCTCGGCAGCCTGGAAAGGTCTGAGCCACAGATTTTGGAACTTTGAGCATTTTCCTTTGGACTCATTTGCTTTATCCCACTTCAAGACTAGGTCTCCTACCTTGGAATTTATTTCTTTGGACTTATGTTTGTCGAACCATATTTTAACTACCTGCTGATGAGTAATGAAATTAACTTTAGCCTTTTCTCTTTCTTCATCCAGCATGAGAAGGGTATCAATCCTTTGTTTTAGAGTGGATGAGGGATGACCTCTTGATTCTTGGGCAAGCTGTAAATATGGAAGATACAATCCGTTTGGAAGAATGAATCCTTTCCCATATACTAGAATGTATGGAGATTTTCCTATGGATTCTTTAGGCATTACTCTATCATCCCATAGGGCATTATGAAGTAAATTATGCCAATTCCTCTAATTTTCAATGACTTTTTTTTTTTAATTCTCACCAAGTTTTTATTAGTTGATTTTGCTACTCCATTCCCTTATATATAGTAGTTATCAGAATATCTTATTATGATCCCCTTATCAAGGGAAAATTCTATCAATCGCGTGGAATAAAAATAGGCAACATTGTCAAAAACAAGGACAAAGGGCATCCCAAACCTTGTTATTAGTTGTTCTACAAATTGGATCACTGCCTTTTCATTAATGTGCGTGAGAGGGATAGCCTCCATCCATATCATGAAATAATCCATACAGTCAAAATATATTTGTGTTGTTTCGAATAATTGGGAGTAATATCTCCCATGATGTCTATTCCCCATTTCTCGAATGGTCTAGATATGGTCACCGAATGGAGTGGAATGGCTGCCCTATTTTCCCTACCAACGCTTACTTGAAAATATTTACATTTCCTAGCATATGAATGAGCATCCCTGAACATAGTAGGCCAATAATACCCATCCCTTAATATTTTGTGAGTCGTGGTTTCTCCCGCAAAATGTCCACCTTCTCGGTCGTCATGGAGTTCTCTTAGTACCTTTTCTTTATAATTATTTTCAATACATATAAGGACTACTCCATCATAGTTTACACGGAAAATAATAGAATTTATGAGGCGATATTGAGTAGAGTTTAACCTGAGAGCTCTCCTTTTTCTAGGATTTAGGTTTTCTGGACAAGTTCCATGGTGTAGGAGATAAGACATGTTTCCATACCAGGATGTTTTCCCAGGAGGAATGTATAAATTTTCACTGCACCATAATGACAACTCATTTTCCCAACCAGAGTTTTCTATGTTGATCAGATCTTAGGCCTCAGCGGCCAGTTTACACAATCCTTGACCCTTGACTACTTTGGCAATTTTTATGTCTAGATCAAATTCCTGAATGAATGTCATCCAATTTCCCCTTCTTTCTCCCATTTCTTGTTGGGTGAACAAATATCTAACTACGGGGTGGGGCACTATGACTTTAGTATGATTTTTTAGGATATAGGATCTGAAATGTTTGACCACTTTCTAAACTGTGTATGATTGTTTGTCTATAGCTAGATATTTCAGTTCGACTCCTTGAGGGTTAGTGCTCATATATTATATTGGTGCCTCATTGTTTTCATCACCCTTCTGGGTAAGTACTGTGGCCAAGGATTGGTCAGAAGAAAAGGTATAAAGGAAAAAATATTTGTTGAAATCAAGGCTTCATAGCACTGGTGCTTGGGATATTGCAGTTTTGTTGTTGTTGAAAGATCCTTTCCTTACTTCATCCCATTTAAACTCTACATCTTTGTGAATCATTTTTTGTAAAGGTTCAACAATTTCAACGAATTCAAGAGTAAAGTTTCTCACAAAATTGATTTTCCCAAAGAAGGATTGCATGGCCTTTTTATTGTGTGGAAAGGGGAGTTGAGATATCACTTTTATCCGCTCAAGGTCGATGCTAATTCCTCCTTGAGATATGATATGACCTAATACTTTTCCTTCCTCTACACCAAAGATGGTTTTCTTAGGGTTCAAAGATATTCCATATTTCCCACACCTTTCAAAGATCTGAGTCAAATGCTAAATGTGGTCTTCCTTGTTTTTTGAATATACTATTACATCACCTAAATAGACTACCACACACTTGTTAATCAATCCCCAAATATATACATCCATGGCACTCTGGGAGGATTCTCCTGCATTAATTAACCCAAAGGGAATGCATTAATTATAAGCAAAGGTTCCCCACTTGGTCCAGAAGGTAGTTTTTAATCGACCATCTTCTGAAACCAAGACCTGGTTATATCCCGAGAAACCATCTAGGAGGGAAAAAAATTTAGAGTTGGATATTGTCTATAGGAGTTGTTCCATGGGTGGGATTGGATACTTATCCTTTTTCGATGGTCTGTTAAGGTTTCTGAAATCCACACACAAATGGATCTCTCAAGACTTCTTTCTTACAGGTACCAACTTGGCTACCTAGGGAGAGTGTCTTACCTGAAAGATAATCTTGGCATCTAATAATTTCTTCAGCTCTTGATACATCAGCAGTTTGAGAGATGGGTGGTACTTCCTGAGCTTTCGTTGGAATGTTTTACTCCATACTTTAATGGGATTGTGTGTTGGATAATGTGAGTATCGTAAGTTTTTAATTCTCAATAAGACCAAGCAAAGACACCTTAATATTCTTTAAACAATTTGAGATAAGCTTTCATGTCTTGTTTGGACACTCTCTTACCCAAATTGGCAGTATTGGAGTTCTCAGGGGTTCCTAGGTTTATAGTCTCGTATATGGGACATGAGCTCCTTGTTTTTTCATTCTTTGGCCCTCTAAATCTTTCCCTTAGGTCGAAAAGGTCCTCCATATTGGCCACTCCTTTTGGTATCATGCGAAACTTTGGTTTTTCATCAAAGTATTATTTTCCCTTATTCTATTCTTGGATATTTGATTCTGTGAGTAGTTCTTGGAATATTTCATCATCAATGGACAAATCCTTAAAATTATCTTGATTAGTCAGGAAATCTACAATCTATTCATCCCCTTCAAAGACTTTCTAGTTAGAAATGTTGTTAGGTATTGACGATTTGTAGATAAGTTATACTACAAACCTTGAAGCTTCATAGTCTTCTAAAGGAGATAATCTTGAGGCCACAATGGCTAGAGCATCAACAAGGGTATTTTGCATCATGGGAACAACAGTAATGTTGAAGGCCTAAAAATTGTCTATTAGTTTATGCACCTCCTGCTAGTAATTTCTTAATTGAGTTGAATTTCAATGTATAATATTCTTCACTTGCCTAACGATAATTTCAGAGAATCCAAAATATTTCAATTCCTTGATGTTAAAGTCGATGACTTTCTTTAGTCCCTAGACTAGAGATTCATACTCAACAGTGTTATTAGTGCATTTGAATTCTAATCTACACGATAAGAAGTTTTGTTTCCCTTTTGGATCAATAAGGATACATCCTGATCCCAACCCCTCTTGCGATCTAGAACCATCAAAGTACAACGTCCAAATTTGTGGGGGGGGATTTCTAACTTCTTCATGTCTAGCTATTTTTTCACTTTCAACCTCCTTGTCTGCTACTTCTGTTGAAGAATCCTGACAGAGAATCCAGCCACTAGTAAGTCTACTTGGAAAATCATTTCATATTTTTGTGTGAACGGTATGTCAGACATGTGAGGGGCGAAATTACCGAAATCGGCATCATAGGAGTAATTTCCTAACACATGGAAATTTGTTGATGAGGGTTCATTTGGGCTCTCTAAATCAGTGATGGTATGTTTGAGGTATCTTTCTCTATCAATCTTGATCATGTTTGGATGTCATTTCAGTGGAAACCATAGGTAAGCCTATTCGATACTAAAATATTCATTTAATTTCTCAGACCAATCTCGGCTAAGTAGCATTCCATAGGACTCAGGGATGTCTACCCCGATTATGTCAATTACTTGAAAACATTTAGGGTGTGTAGCAATTATGATCATGACATCTTTCAGTTCCCCGATGACCTTTACTTGAGTTCTATCTAGTTGTATAACATGTTTATCAATTTTAACCGGGGTTGCGTTCAATTTATTACATATTTTCAATGGCATGACATTTGAAGATTCCCTAGAATCGACCAGGCAATTATGAAGATTTATGTTAAAGAACTCAAACATCAAGATGAAAGGAGGAACAAATGGCCTTTATTTTTAATCCAAAGAACAAGCATTCACATTCAACTTATTTGTTAAGTCTATGGGATATGGGGCATCTCCTTGGTTAATGTTCGTCAGAGAGGTATCTGTTAATTTTAAGGATTGTAACAAAAAATCCTTTTGTTGAGGAATCCTGCACATGTCCATGACAGACACGTTAGCTTTCATCTTCTTCAAGTATTCTACTACATTGTAGTCTAGCTTAGGCATTTCCCATGTATGTATGTTTGTGGGATTGTTTTGAGAAGAAAATAGAGGTTTGGGGTGATCGAACGCTTCATTTCCTCGAGGTAATTAAGTAGTGGTGGGATTAATTTGGACATGTTTACTTTTATTGTGTGTTTGTATAGCCATAATTTCAACCGAGTGTCCCTACACCTCAACGATGTCATTGAAAGGTATCGAGTTATCGAAATCCCATATCAACATGGTAGTCTCTTCGGGTGGTTCTTTACTTTCTTGATTGGTACCACCTATTTCTGAGCCACTGGGTTGTTCGGTTAGAGAGCATTCATTTAGGAATCGATTAGCCATTAGATTCATAGCATGAAACCATTGTGGGCAGTCCCTTTCTAAATGGTTTTCTTGATGGTATGTGCAGAAGGAGTCAGATGTTGCATTCCCTAAGTCAATGTTCAAGTTGGTTGGGGTAGGTTCTATAGCCTTGAAGGGTGGGTTCCTTTTAGAAAAAGGTTTATAAGGCCTTTGAATTTTGTTTCTTTCTCCAACACTCCTTTTCATATCTACAATCTCCTTGGAAAGTTTTTTTATCATCCGCTGGAGGTTTTCTAGATCCCCTTCCTCTTTCTCAGTACCTTGTTATGTTGGTTTTCCTTGGGGTCTTGTTAAAAAAAATCCTCTCTTAGGTATAGGTTGGATTTCCTTTTTTATTAGTGAGATCTGACCTTGTTTGCATCCTTTCATTTGGAATTCAATCGTTTTAGGTTCTTCGAAATTTTCAGCTAGAGTATGTTTGGCATCTATTTTTACGAACATGGAAATAAAAGTTAGGAGAGCATTAGTGTATACTTCAATTTACACCTATTGGGTACCTTTAGATTCGGGTTGGAATTTGTTCAAAATGGTGGTGAAATTTTGGTTGACATCTTTAAATTTTTCTTTTGGACTCATAGTGGTTGAAGTATTCAACTACCTTCCTTATTTGGACGATGTTGTTGTCCATTAACACTCGAATGCCATGCTCTTATTTATCTCGCCCCTTATGTAATTCGCTAATGTAGTCTATCCGCGCTAAGGCTTGATGTGCCTTCTCATACCATCACTGCATGTCTTTATAGGTTTCCAACCCCATGTGGGTATTTTCTTGGAAATCCACTATGCAAGCAGTGAAGAGGTCTCTCTCCCTTGTGAATTGCACATACATCTCTCAAAACTCACATTTCAAGAGTACCACTTCCTGTGTTGAATTTTGGTAATACTCCTCTTGATGTCACAGATGGTCCAGTTCTTTCTTCTTGGAAACTACCTCCCTTTCATCCCTTTTTTCCTTGTCTAAAGTGGCATCGGTTATGGCCATACCTGCTCAAATTAGCTCAGTCATCTTAGCATTTTTGGTGCCAAACATCATTTCCTCTATGGTTATGCGAAGTGTTCTATCGATCGTGAGATTTCTTTTCTTTATTGTTATTCTCATCACAACTTTCCTTTTCATGTCATAAGCAATTTCCCATATATCGACGACTTCATCTACTGGTTCATGAATCTGTTGATCTCCCGAGGACAAAGTATAGTCTGGGCTTCCTTCCATATAGAGATGTTCCATGGAAAGTTATTTTAATTCCTTTGCAGGAGAGGTTCCTGTATGCTCTGGTGATTTGGACTTATTCTAGTCCTTGTCGACTAAAAACTTCTTCATCCTATCTAGGGAAGTAGGTGAATGATTGACATTAGTTGGGGGTTCAGCCGTTGAGATGTCGATTTTTGGCTCCCATATTCCTTCTTTTTGTTCACCTGTATCCAAGTTGTTCTTGGAGTTGTCACCCTAAGGCTGTGTTCGCGGATGATTGGGAAAAACACTGTTAAGAGTGTTCCTAGCCTCATGGTCACCTTCCTGGGGATTTGGGATCAAAACATCGAAATCTAGAGCAGATGTTTCCCCTGGTTCCTCCTCTTGTGTGATTGGTACCGGGGTTATGCGTGAAGCTTCTAAACCTTCCTCATCGTCATATATGGTGATTAAATCTATGAGGACAATAGGCATACCCTTCCCACTTGATACTCTTGTTGAACTTCGGTGAGTTGTAGTAGTCACTGGCGATCCTGCCTATGGTGACATAGGGATGGGGTTTTCTTGATCAGTGGTCTCCTCTAGTGGAATTTTCCGTGAGCCATTTAGCTCTACCTCATGATTACTTGTATCATCTGGGGTAATCTTCAAGGGTCCTATCAAAGGGTTAAGTGGGGGATCTTCTCCTAATATTTATATAGCTCTTTTGGCTTCTTCTAGTAACAGTATCCCCCTCCTCCGTTCCTTTTCTACTTCTATCGCTATGTTTTCTTCTCTTACCCTGAGGACTTCTTGAGTTGTTTTCTCTATTGTCTCCACTTGCTCATCCATTTTCATTGCTTTGAACTTGGTCATGTTTGGGTTAGCCCTTCTATGGAGCAATTACTCCCATTCCTGGGTGCCCTCGGTGAAGATCTCATCTTCGAAGCCATCATGAAAATATGGCCAACATGAAGACACCAACGACGTGTGCTAGAGTACCATGAATTTTGGATCATGCTTGCAAAAAAGACCTGTGGGGAACCGATACTCAAGCTATATCAATCCCTCTTGTTTCGTGTGTGAAGTGTCTTTTACCATGTAAAACCCTATATGTAAACCATAGTGTATGAAATCCCTCTTCTTTTCTTTTATGAAAGAGGAATTATATCCTTGCATAATGGTCTGGTAACAAATTTCTCCCAAAATGAGATGGTCCAGGGCATGAACGGGGAGTAGGCGTGGTGCGCCAGTAGCCTTGAACACTCTGATATAAGTGTTTGTTTCTTCAAAATACCAGTGGCCCACTTTGGAAATCATATTTTTATTTGTTGTTGAAAGCCTTGGGCATTCTTTTCTAAATATAATGAAGTGCACTCGGGCTATGAACTCATCACATATCAGGGCATAAAATTTCTTGTACCTATTTTCCCACAGAATGTTGAAATAAACATGCACGAGTAACTCAACAACATGCCATCTTAAATTCATACCTCCGAAAATGTTTCTTGTGAAGATCACATCCAACAGGTACGATGCCATGTGGAAAGATGGTGTTTCTCCATCCTTTGGTGTATAAGCCTGTAGGATGTTGGTGCTCAAGTTTTTTGAAATGATGGCTCCCCAATTGAAACTACTCCCAGAGATTGTCACGGTATATGCCAAGGGAATCCATGCTTCTGAAAACTTAGAGAAATTGCTTTCCCCATACAATCGACATATTAAAGCCATTAAGTACATATAAGGTTCACTGAGGTTTACCATGTTGTACCAGCCATTACTCATGTTCATGAACTTCTTATCTTCCCTCCACCATGAGGCCTGTAATCTCCTGGTGTCATGGAACTCATAAAATATGACCAGAAAGTCTGTATTTAGCCTTTCCTCTAGGTCTCTGAGCTTGTAGTATTTTTGGACCTCTACTTGAATAAAGACACCAACACATTCACCCTGTTCATTATTGACTATGCATTTTGTCACATTTTTGTGGTCAATCATCCATCCTAGGGTTTTAATGCAGGGCAAAACTAGGGTCTGGAAGGCCACCATATGTAGATATGATCACCTGATGTTTGGGAAAACCTGGTCATCCAAAATCCTGACATCCGATTTGTTGTGGGGTGTAAACTCCGGGTAATCTTCCTAGTTGATTTTGTTAAACAACTCTCCCCAATGTGGGAACATTAATTTTGATCAGGTGCTCTCCTCTGTGTCCCCGAATGTCGGAGGCTGGGTGAACTTCTTCTTAGTGGAAGTTCGAATGACTGATTTTGTCTTTGAGACAAAATCAAGATCCCTTGCAACGCCTAGTGTAGATCCTTCTCCAACCTACGGTTCTTTTATTTTGGGATTTCTTGGTGACTGCTTGGTCATTGGATTTCTTGGAGGAATTTTCCTGCAGAAAATAAAAATATTATAGTGAGTTGTCAGCCAACCTCGACAAGTGTTATTGACACAATCGTAATTGTAGAAATGATAAAGACAATTCTTACCACTTTCTTGCAATAGATTAACCTGGTCTTGCTGGTAATGAAAGTTAGAGAGTGGGTTGTAACCTCCTCAATTCTTTCTCTTGCTTCTTCGTCTACTTTGGGAGATAAGTGATTTTCAAATAGAATACCATGTTTGGGCATAAACCTTGCAAATTTAAACAAAAATCATACTTGCCTTGTCACGTCAAGTCTTAAATTTAAGAGTGTAAATGTGATCTGCACAATCTACCACAGAATCCACACCATGCTTATTATTAAATGCAATGCCAACATGTGGTGCAAAAATGGATTATTTCGTAGTTCATCGGTGAATTCAAATTTTGACGATTGGTCGATGCACGGGATCATGGTGTAGGTTGCGTGAAAATTTAATTTTTCTATCAAAATGCAAAACTATGTCTCATCTCAACTCGAGGTGTCCCATCGAATTACCAATCCTTTTCGTATTTACAAGAAACTATTATGATCGGTATGAGGGATAAGCAAGATCGTAGATCGACCAGGTTTGTCATCGTCAATGGGTAAAGGTTCAAACTAAAACCAAGAATTTAGTTTTCTAGCAATCAATCGATAGTTAATGAGTGTATCAAAGTCGACAGATTGTCTTTGACATTATTTTGTTGGAGCCTCTAGGAAAAAGTTCTGATGTTAACCCAAAACTACCCCACGATGCTGACGTGGAGGTGCTGATATGGAAATATAGATATGACACAAGGGACATCAAAATATGATGTGGGTAATACCTGAGCAATACAGATTGTTTACGCAGAAAACCATGTGGCGGTTGATTTGACCCCTTGGGCGTGAGGAGCATTTTATTTCAGCGTGGGTGATTTTATTTTTTACACATGTTACCATTCCCTTTTCCCCTCTTCCCCAATGCCAATGGTATATCAACGATCAACGATTGTTGTTTCCTATGTTGACAGTTTACCTTTCAAATTTTTTTGATGCCAACGGTACATCAACAATTTTGGAAAACAGTTTTGCAAGCCAGAATCAGTAATTGGCGCGCCCTTTCTCCCATTTTTCCAATACTGACGGTACATCGGTGATTAATGATCGATGATTGTCATTGTTATGTGGGCATGTTTCCTTTCGAATTTCGTTGATGTTGATGATGGGCGCATGGCTCAAATTTTAAGATGTGTACACTTAGTCTAAATGTCAGGTTTACTTAGAGAAAAAGTCAATCTATTCAAGAACTTCAAACCAAACTAAATGTGATCGATAATAAAACATAACAATAGAAAAAACCCATTGATCCCTACACAACTGAATCTATTCAGAAAAGACAAAGTGGTACCCAAAAGAAAAAATTCACAAAAAAATTTAGGGTGTGTTGAGTGCTCAACAAGGTGAAAAAAATTTACAACAGAAATAAAAGAGGTATGTGTTTTAGAATTTTGATATATTTCAAGACAAAAATAGATTAAAAATAGTAAAAAATATTTTTTTTTTTAAATATATATATTTGGAATCTGCATAGCCTAATCTATTTGTGTATGTAGTTTCATCAATAATGGATTTATGTATCCTATAGAAAACTAACATCAAAAACAAATATTAGAGAGGTATTCATAAAAATGGAGGTTTTTAGGTATTTCCAAACTAAACCACTAGGGTTGTCATCCCGAACCTAAATCTGAGGCAACCAACTCACCACACACATACGTTAGAGTTTTCATTCCTGCCCCCCCAAAAATGTAGAAATTTAATGACAAAATCAACATGCACTAAATTTTGTCATACACTTAGCAACCTAGAGATAACTATCTTCTATGAACTCTGAAATGTATAAACCCACATTCAGAAAATATTATGAGAAGAAATACACATTGCCAAGAACTTTTACAGTGGAATAAACACAATGAATAACAATCACACATCCATGTAATACTCAAAAATTTACACAACCAACTAGGGAAAACCTCAATGTGGGGAAAGCCAAAGAGAGAGAGAGATTTTATTAGCTTCAGGAAAGTATATAAACAACAAGTTATAATTTCCAGCAAGAGAATACTTCTTACAACACCCAACAGTCCCACAATAATCTTCCTAGAAACTCATGCCAAATCCGTACTACTATACGACCTTCCTTTTCTAGATAACACCTCGAAAAATGTGTCAAACAACAGTTGTATGGAAACAACTATTCGACCCCTTTTGTAGCAAGAAACACTCCAAACATCTTAAAAAAAAATTCCCACAATATACCTCAAAATTTGTGCCCTCTTCCTTGCTATACAAACTATATTGATCCATACAGTATGACCTCCTCACAACAATAAATATCAGCCTCTTCTAAATAGAAAATATCCTTGGGAAATGCACCCAGCTTGCCGCCCTTTCCTCTCCTCCTCAAAGATCTCTCGGAAATCTCTCAATCTCCTATTCTCATTGTCTCTTGCACACTACCCAATGCATTCTCTTATAATTCGAAAGTGACCTTTCACCTTCCAAGTGTCTTTTCACCTTCCCCATCCCTAAATCCAAAGACCAAAATCTAATCTTGCCTTTACATGATCAAGGAACATGATTCATTGCCTCCAAAATAAATCACTTAAAATATAAAAGTACAAGTCCACTTTATAACATAAGTGCACTTTATGAAATAAAGCAACTTTAATATTAGAAGGTACACTTTATTAAAAAGTCACTTACATAAAAGAACCACTTTATTACAACTTTATAAAAACCCATTACAAAGTCAAGTGTCTAGTAGTGTAAATATAAGGCTACTTTCGCATACAAGACAAAACATGCGAAGTACCTCCCGAGCTATGAAAGCTAACACTCCCTCTTAGCAAGGGTTGTATTCACTTCCATAACCATCATCCGGTCCCATCACATTGTTTGTAGTAGGAGCTCCCTATGGACCTGGAGTCAACCTCAACACTTGCATAGAACTTGAACCATAATACCTCCTCCTGACAGCTACCCTGAACCCTGAGCTCCTAGGAGAATCCATTCCACCCCGAGCATCGGCTCAATCACACCAGTTGAGCCTCCTACCGGTGCTTAGAAGAGAATCCCTCTCTTCTATCAAAATGCAATATTGAATCCTTGGTCCCATCGTAGTCTCAGGAGCCTCATGCTCCTCATCTGACGCTAAATCATAACCTGAAGATTGTCCTCGCAACATGTAAAACATGTCCACCCAATCACCAATCAGCTGTGGTTCAACCAGGTCCACTCCCTCCCTTTATTTAAATACATGTCCCTCCTTGAAAAATGTACAATATCCAACATCCTCCAAGGCTGAGACTGAGAGCAAGTTAACCCTCAACCATCGAAAAACGAGAACTCCATCAACCTCTAGGATTCCCCCATACTCGAGTCAGAATCTAACCCTTCCAACTCCACATACAATTCATGTCATACTTCCTTCACTCTCCACCAGTCGATCAAGACATGTCTCTGTGATAATAAGGAATACTTGCCAAATTCATGTCATGTGACAAGAGGCTCCACTGTTAACAATCCATCTGTTATCACCCCCAAATCCTCTACCACCGACACTGGATACTAGAGTGACCAAAGAAAATTCCATATCAAACTTGGATGTAAAGTTCTCTATAGTTGTTGTAATTTTTGTACCAAACCCCTCTTATTCCTTTTTCTTCTTCTTCTTCTCAAGACACTAAGAAGCAAGGTGACCCAACTGGTTACAACAGTAACATCTGACTTTACTCAAGTCCCTCCCAGAATTTCCTTTCTTCTTCCCCTTTCCCTTTGCAACAAGAGAAACATCTTCATCAACTCCATATGGCTTATGTCCACTACTCTGAGATCCTTCCCGAATATCCTCCTAAATGAAATTGTCCCACAATCTACTCCAATCTGGAAAATTCTCACAACCAACCACACACTTCACAAAGACTTCCCATTCCTTGGTGAAGCCTTTCAATCCTATCCTCACCAACTATGAATCCGATATGACCTCCCCACTTGCAACCAACTCATCTTTCAATTGAGGTAACCGAATAAGATAAGAAGACACACCCTCCCCCTTACCCATATTGGTATCATGCAGTTTATCCTGCAAAGCCATCTTTCGGTTTTAATGCTTCACCTCGTACAAACTTTTTAGTGCATCCCACATCTCTTTGGTTGTCTTCTTCTCAGCCAAGTGTGGGATAAGGTGGTCTTTCACCTCATCAAGAATAATCCTCTAATATTTGGCCTCCTTTACTTCTTGTAAATCCAAAGTTATAGGGTCTTCTGATGGAACAACAACTATGGTGCTGACAAAGCTCCTAATTTTGTTCTCCCTGAGAATAACCGACATCCTGACTTTCCATTACAAATAGTTGGAAATCCCATCCAACCGGTCCTCATACCTGATGGAAACAACCATCTCCATGTCAAATGTTCAATGGAAAACAAACAATCAAGTTTCCCACTTCAAACCTTTCCCAAAAATCTCACTACTCAGTGTAACTCAGAGCCCAAGCTATGATACCATGTAGAAATTTAATGACAAAATCAACATGCATTATTTTTTGTCATACACTTAGCAACCTAGATATAACTATCATATATGAACTTTGAAATCTATAAACCCGAATTCATAAAATATTATGAGCAGAAATACACATTGCCAAGCACTTTTGCAGTAGAATAAACACAATGAACAACAATCACACATCCATGTAATACTCAAAAATTTAGGAAACTAGCCAGGGAAAACCCCAATGTGGGGAAACCCAAAGAGAGAGAGAGAGAGAGAGAGAGAGAGAGAGAGAGAGAGAGAGAGATTTAATTATCTTCAGGAAAGTATATCAGCTTCAATTTACAATTTCCATCTAGAGAATACCTCTTACAACACCCAAAAATCCCACAATAATATGCCTAGAAACCTGTGCCAAATCCGTACTACTATACGACCTTCCTTTGCTAGAAAACACCTAGAAAAACATTCCAAACAATAGTTGTATGTGCAGAACTGTACGACCCCTTCTGCATCAAGAAACACTCCAAATAGCCTCAAAATCCATGCCCACAATCTACCTCGAAATATGTTCCCTCTTCCTTGTTGTATGGACTATATGGATCCGTACAGTATGGCCTCCTCACAACAATAAATATCAGTCTCTTCCAAATAGAAAATTTCCTTGGTAAATGTGCCCAACATCTCTTGGGAAATGTGCCCATCTTGCTTCCCTTTCCTCACCTCCTCAAAGCTCTCTCGGAAATCTCTCAATCTCGTCTTCTCATTGTGTCTTGCGCACTAGACAATGCATTCTCTTATAATTTGAAAGTGACCTTTCACCTTCCAAGTGTCTTTTCATATTCCCCATCCCTAAATCCAAAGGCAAAGATCTAATCTTCCCTTTACATGATCAAGGGACATTATTCATTCCCTACAAAATAAATCACTTAAAATATTAAAGTACAATTCCACTTTATAACATAAGTGCATTTTATGAAATAAAGTCACTTCAATATTAGAAGGTACACTTTATTAAAAATCCACTTAAATAAAAGAACCACTTTATTACAACTTTATAAAAACCCATTACAAATTCAAGTGTCTAGTAGTGCAAATATAAGGCTACTTCCGCATACAAGACAAAACATGTGGAGTACCTCCCAAGCTATAAAAGCTAACAAAAAATGAATTAGAACTAACACTCACGTGTTCCTAAGAATGTGCATGCCCATTAGGAACGTGCATATGCTCTAAGAAAGTGTGTGTTCTCTAGGAACATATGCACGCTTTTATTCCTTTTTTCCTATTTGTTTCCTCCTTCATATTTTCCTCTCTTGCACTAGACCCTCATACCCACCTCCCCTTGTCTCACCAATCCACCCCTCTTCTTACCCGTCCCTCTTTTCCACCCATATCCATCCACCTTGCCTCTCCACTCACATCATCTCTTGATTCCTTCATCCCCTCCACCCCCCCCTCTCTCTCCCTCTCCTACACCTACCCCTCTCTTCCCCTCACTCTGCATCCCCCTCCCTCTCTCACTCATTGTATCGCACTCTCTTTTTTCCCCACTCTCCCCCCCTTCTCTCTCTTACTAATTTGTTGACTTATATTATCTTGTAGGATTTATAGTATAATTATTTAAACAAAACTATTTAATATATAAAAATATGAAAAAGGTAGCATCCTCTGAATTGAAATAATGACAAGACACTGATGTATTGAAAGAACCAAATATCATCATTGTTTGTAGGTGAAGATGCAGTGAAATCAAGGTTCGGATTTAATTATGATTATTATGATATTTCCTTCTCATAGGTGACGTATATGTGTGAGAATTAACCATGAAATAAAAAAGTGGAGAAAATTACCCTCCCCTCTCTCTCCCCTCTCTTCTCTCTCTCCCCAGCATATACCCCTTTCTCCCACCACTCCCTATCCCATATATCCCTCTCCCTCTCTCTCTTCCCCCCTCTTTCTCTCT
>ML792485.1:196401-215567 GCA_009831015.1 Picea engelmannii | reverse complement strand
CTCACTCTGTCCCCCTCCTATTTGTCTCCCTCTCTCTCTCCTTATCATGCTCTCTCTCTACCCCCTGTCTTCCTCTCACACTCTCTCTACACCCCCTCTCTATCTTCCTCACTCTCCCTCTCACACTCTCTCTACACCCCCTCTCTATCTTCCTCACTCTCCCTCTCACACTCTAACAAACTCTAGAAATTTTGGTACATGGTAAGGCAAGGCATGGAAAAACAAGACATGGCCATGGAAATACCTAGACCTATACCTATACATGGAAATGCATGGAAATCCCTAGATCTAGATTTATACCATAACCTAGACCTAGACCATGACCTAAACCATGACTTGGACCACTACAAAGGGGGTACCTGAATGGAATGGATAGCCATATATCATAGATAATTTGGTACATGACTGGAATGGATATCTATATATCAATTGTAAGTTAACTTACTCAACTTGTATGAATAATGTTCATAAAATATTCTCATTAAAGAAATAACAGTGCCCAAAATAAGGAGACACGCCATGACTTGTTGCTTCTCTATATTTCATCATCTTTAATCTACGCATAGATATTGATTAATACACTCACATAGAAAAGATTACTTTGTAGAATACATGAAATTACCAAATCTTATACCTACTCTGATATGCTATGTCGGCCTCGAGGAAATTCATACTAGCAAAGAAAAAAAATTGCAAAGCTACCATTAAACCATGACCTTGACCTAGACCTTTCCTTTCCATGCCTCACACTCTCTCTCTCACACACTCTATTACTCCCTTTCTACCCTTCTATCCCTCTCTTCTCTATCTTCCCCACATATACCCGTCTCTCCCACCACTCCCTATTATCACCATTTATTTTCACACCTAGCCCAAAAGGATAAGCCTTACCTATATGGACCATCACAGTCCATGTATTACTTTTCATACACACTTTCACACCAATATTCCCTTGCATAACTTAGGAAAACCCATTTTTCTCGAGTTATTTCACTTAATTAAAACCATAATCCCCATTTATGCATTTTCCCCTCTTTATTTTATTTAAATTAAAGGAAAAATTCAAATTAGTGGTTAAAATTTATTTGGTTAAATGTAATATTTTATTATTTTGACCATATCAAGAATAACCACTATTTTTCCTATAAAATAAAGAGATTCATACCATTTCCATATGACTTTTCATGAGAGTACACATATTATACTGAAATTTCCATTAACCTTTTAGCTCCATCTCACCGTGGCTACTTTCATCCAAGAGGAGAATTCTAGCAAGTGCTACCACACATACGGGAAAGAAACAAGAACCCTCCCATGGAGCGACCAACAAGAGGAATTTGTCGTCATCGATCTCTTCATAGGTGTATCTTATTTTGTACTCTGCTTATTGTGAATTATAGATATCATATTGATTCTTAATATCTTGTGTTATTCAGTTATATTTTATGTTGCATGTATTTTCTATTTTTGAATATCATAGATCTGAAGATATTTAATTAAAAGAGAGCTAGGGTTTCTTGTGTTCTCACCCACTTTTGTTTGTAGCTTTGAATCAACCACAAAGTTTGTATATTTTCTCACCCTTGTTGAAGATATACACCAATAGAATTGTGACTCCACTGAGGATCTGATTTTTATTCATGATCCTTGGTTGTGGGTACGTGGTACAAATTGTTTCTCTTATTTTTGTAGGTTTTTATTGAGTTTTTTGTGGGTTTTTACCTTCATGTAGTTTTCTATTCATTTTCATAGGTAAAATGTGTCAAAAATCCACTCAAGAAACCCTCATATCTGAAGCCACATATTCCTCCAAAAACAAATTCCCAATACACTTTTTGGCCCTTTTCTGCCATTGGTCGACGCATAAATTGGGTAGTTTTCTGCCACTTCTCAATGAAAATTTTGCGCACTTTTATACCATTGGTAAATGAAAATTCCGGTGACTTTTTTTCCATTAGTCAACTCAGGAATCAATTCTTTTTCCTCCACTACTCAATGCACTTATCCAGGTTTTTCCCGCACTGATCAATTTTTGAATTTATTCCTTCTTTCAGTGTTTAATTTGCTTATTGTAGATAATTTTTAGGGCATGTAGTTACCTCTAGTTTGAGAGTTTGTTAGGTGGTTTAAAAACCCTAACTAAACCATAGTAAATAAGGAACAACCCCAAGGGGTTTTGATCCATTTTCCTCAAGGGGTTTCTTGAGAGTTTGGCTCCCTGTTTGTTGTTGAAAATATGTTGTAGCTCTACCACTTGACTATTGTCCTTCCCTCAATTTATTTTCTTGATTTTCATACCATTTCAAATGCATCCAATGAGAAATAAAGAATCATATAGGGTAGGACCATAGGTTTGATTTAATTGCACATAATTCTTTGTTGATTGCTACAACCATTGGTTTCCATTTGATTGATGTTGCAGAACCTTGAGTAGCTTGTAGTTGCATATGTAACCATTTAATGAAGAGAAATAACATTAGTTCCTTTTTTTTAGTAGGGATTCACCATTGCAATTTAGTTGTAGTTTTTGTTTGAAAGAAAATTTTTCATTTTTAGATTCCTTATTGTGGATGCATCACTTCTTCTATTTTTCAAAAGGAAAATTCAGCCCTTAGTCCTTTTTATTTGGTTTCTTGTGTCCATAGAAATGTATTGTACCTTCTTTTCAAATGTTCTTTACTTTTAGCATTTTATTTTATGCCATCAAAAATTTAGCTTTAAGAAGTTGAAATCAAATACAAAAACTCATCAATGCACCAAAACAAGTTGCAAAACAAAACCAATGAAACAAATTTGAAACTCAAAACTCACATTGGACACCATTTCTCCCTTAAATTGACATTCGTGTAGGATGAAAGGCCTTCACCTCAAGTTTCCCATATGACATGCCCTTGTATCCACCCAAAAAGGAAAGGCCTCCGCCTTAGTCCCTCTTCCAGTTCTATCTCCTCAAAGTCGAAACCCCCATCCCTAATGAAAGGTATTGGTACATCCACTTCTCACCCTATACATCCTTCACCAAGACCATCCCCTCCTAGTTCCCCCATGGATGGAACTACCTCAACCTCCTTTCTTTTAATGGTCAGGTTGAGTATCTGTGACCTGAAATAGTTGATCAATGATCCTAAATTCCCCCCCCATGCCCACCAAGTTTACCTCTGACATCCCCAAATTTGAGGGCAATTCAAGAGAATACCTTCCAAACCATGTGATGTCCTTCCACTTATGGTGTTCATCGAACTCCATAACGAAAGACTGCATTAGGATTCATCTTTTCCAAATAACCTTGATGGGTGTCACTACAAAGTGGTACATAGATTAACTAGGGAACTCTCACCAAACCTTTGACTTCATTGTGAAGGTGTTCCTCACCTTTTTCCAGTTACTTGTTCGTCATGACCTAGGGATTGAAATATTCACCACATGTCACCAAACCACTTCCATCCACATCTTGGACCACATCCATGAGTGGCACAGAAGGAGTGGCTTATGAAAATCCAAGATCGATGACATTTTCCTCAAGGATCTCTTCCTAAATTCCCTCCTTCCTCCCATCGCCAAGGATGTCACTATGACATTTCCCCAAAGTGAGGAAGAGGTTATCCAAAATTCCCAACAATAGGAATTGATTTATGTATATTCTAGGTACCTTTACATGATCCTCCCTAATTCCCCTTGTTCATGATCAGGGGACTTAGCCACTCCCAAAACCCCCCATGCAACCGATGGTCTCATTGGCTATGTCTCTATAACATGTCCACCAACACCACCACTTAGAATTAGTGGATATGCCTCTTCTTATTTTGGGTTCCCCACTCCTTATGGATATCCAACCCCACCTCAGGATTAGTCATGTGACTCATCTTAGATGAGTGTGAATACATGCTAACTTGCACCTCCTGCTTAGTCGCATTACCATGGTCAGGGTCCCTCGTGTGGAAATCCCTCTTGTGGGATTACCAAAAATCCTTATTACCCTTTTCCTAGTCCACCAACAACAACATCTTCTCCACCCACGAGTGCATCCCCTACCCATGCTAGTCTACCTGCACCTCCTACACAAGGAAATTTTTATGAGCGATAGAATTCTCCCCTTCCTCCTAATCATAATGGGAGAAAAATAGAAGGAAAGGGAATCAAAATAATTAGAACCAGGGACCTGTTGTGACCACAACAACCCCCCTATATTTTTTATTTTACAAGTGAAAGGAAAGGCCCCCCTACTAAAATTTCAAACCTATTTTCTAATCCTCTACTACTTGGTCCTAATGTTATTTCTTTGCCTACATTGAGGGAGTTTGGGATTTTATCTTGATTGATGACTATCTTATATGGGTGCTTATTATTCCTTTCGATCTGTTGATTTCAAATGTCTTCATATGATGTTTCGTTGACATTTGTATGATGGCATTGACATGTTATTTTCAGATTATTTGTTGATTCTAAAGTGCTTGATGATCCTATGTGGCTACAATGTTTGATGTTCTATTGCATCTCTTGGATGAGGTTGTGGTTGATTATTTGATGATTGTTTAATTCAAATTGTGCATCCTCTTGCTGACATGTTATGCTTCATGACTTCATAATTGTGCTCTTGCATATGGATCCTACTCTTTTGTTTTGAATTAGCACATGTAGGGACACTCATCTACAACCACCATGTTATTGTTGTATAAACCCAACACTCTTTTATAAATTGGTTTAAAGGAAGGGAATATATTGTCTATTGTACTATCTAGTCTTCTTTTGATTACATGGTTAATATCATACTTTTATTTTGCAGGACCAAGTTTGTAGAGACACTTCATTCACGTGACCATTCCATCCTTGAGAATATTGTGGGGGAATCTCTTAATCCTTGTCCACACCCTTGACCTTGATTCTTTCCATAACTTTTCCTTATTGGGAAGTAGATTACCTTCGCTTGCAGTTGCCTCGAGGTCTGAAGCCCCTGAGGCTGTTAGATCCACCTTTCCCGTGATCATGTCCTCAAACCTCTTCATATTGGTTTATATCGAGCCCTCTCTTAGTCTTACCTTTTTCCAAAGCCCATTCCTACTCTTGATTATAGGTGTTTGTCGAACTGTCGCATGATTCTTGTTAGTTATATGTCGCATTCACCCATAGTGTCTGGCATACGGACCTATTCTTGGACTTGGTGGTGCTCTCGCTCCTTTCAATATAAGCTTGTCATCCCTTTGAGATAAACATATTGAGTGGACTAGAATGTTTCGTACGTTGGGTTAGCATCGATCTTATTTTTTCTACTTGTCGCTAATTGCGATGTCAAATCGTCTCATTAAGCGTCATCCTTTCTCCTTCATAGATTTCTCTTCATTTCAATCGAATTGCCACATCCTCGATCACATCTTTCATCGCTCCTCTCCATAGTGCTCAGTTTCATGAATCCTACCCTATACGCCTTTTTCTGAATTTTGGCCCCTAGGTGCAGAACCTTGACCAATAGAACCTAGGGGGCATGGAACTTCGACTTGTCTAATTTGTTCCTAATTTTCCTAATTTTCCTAATTTGTAATTTGTAATAATATTATTTTATTTTATTTTATAATTTTTTGTAAATAATTTTTATAAATATTTTATTTTAATTTTGTATATATATTTTATGTTATTTGATTTTTATTTCAATTTTAATTTATTTTTGTTTTTATTTATTTTATTTTGTAAATATTTATATTTTATGCATTTTATTTAATGTAGTTTTGTTATAATTTTAATTATTTTTGTTAACCATTTATGATTAATGAACTAATCATTTGTTACTAATTAACATGTACATATTTTCTCATAAATGAACGTCAAATAATAATAATAACAAATCAAATTTCCTTTCAATTTAAATTTTCATGATTTTCATTTCATTTTTCAATTTGTTTTTTAACTTTTTTACAAAAACCTAACTTGTATATTTGTTTACCCTTTTTTTATTTTTCCCTTTCCCACCTAAAACTTCACCTACTATCAGGTCCTATTTCTAGGCCTCCCTATTTTCTAGGTATTTCCTATATTATAGGGATTTCATATTTCATAGGGATTATCTATTTTAATCTAAGGATTTCTGGAAATTATATTAAATTATATCTTGATCCTTATTCCCAAAACACATTGAAACGCATAACAAAATATATTATGTTTTACTGGGATATTAATTTAATAATCATAATGAAAAGTTTGCAAAGGAAGGGGGAATATTTTAAATGTTTTTTAATGTTTATTACCCACATGAACATGGTCAGGATTTGAGCTAGGGGGATCATCGACATCATCGTCGGTGATTGCACTTAACTTACCACACTCAAATACCTCCTCTCCCCGACGAAGATGCATGTACCACACCTGAGGAATATTATATTTAAAATAGTATTTTAGTACCCCTCAAATATTGTGCACACATGGATTAATTAATGTTTTAAACTTTATGGGAGAACAAGTGAAATGTGTGATCAGTGATACGGGAGGAGTTCAATTGGCGATAAGCCATCGTCGTCGGGATTTTTACAAGACATACCTTATCCCCTCACCATGGGAAATCCCAATGATGACATGCTTTAGAATAATGGTTTAATAAAAAATAAAAAAAAATAATATTTCCTTGAATATGTTCACTCATTGACTTTGTTTTGAAAAAACGTGAAGGGTCATGTTACGATTTTTAAATATTATTAAATGTAAAGTGTGATCAGATCGTCGGGACTTGGGGAGTGTGATATGTTATCAGCGATATGGCATCGTCATCAGGGAATGTAGTATAATGTGGAGTGTAAACTTCCAAAAAAAATCCCGATGACGATGGGGGGGGGTTGTAATATATTTTTTTATTATTTTTTAATTTATTTGTTTTTTTATTTATTTGTTTTTTATTTTTTTTTTATTTTTTTATTTTTGTTGTTTTATTTCTTATTTTGATTTTATTACTTTTATATTTTTTCTTTTTTTATTAATTTTATTTTTTAATATTTTTATTTTTATTTTTTATTTAATTTCTTCTTTTTCACGGAAAACCAATTTTTCGTAGATTAAATGAATAACAAATTTGATTGGTCCTAATGGTTAAAAACATGTGTTATTTCCTCAGAGGTCACAGGTTCAAAATCAACAAGGGGGTAATTTTGGTAATTTTTATTATTTACATTAACAAGGTAATTAGTTTAGTTTTCTTTTACATAGGATTAAGGTAATTAGTTTAGTTTTCTTTTACATAGGATTAAGGTAATTAGTTTTTGTTAATTTTTATTAATAATTGTAGATAGATGTAAAATAATGTAAATAATTTGGTTAACTTTGATTTTTATTTCATCTTTTGTTTTTTAATTATTTTCCTAATGTTTAAAAAAATGGAAAATTGGAAAAAATCATGCTACAAGTCGTCGGTCCCATGCCACTTGGGTTATATTCCAACTATCCATAAGAGCTAGACCATTTCATCACTAAGTGTTGATCTCTTGTGCAGGTGGGATTTCTCTTTTGCTTGTTAAAAAATCAACGGTCCATATTAACCCACGGGCTTGATCAATGACTGTTGAGTGATTATTTTTAAATGACCATAACTTTTTTACACATGTCAGAATGAGGCCCGTGATATCTCGTTGAAAGGTATAGGACATAGGAATGCAATGGAAAAGGTCTCCAGGCCATACATGTGACAAAAGACGTAAGAAAATGTGGAAAACAGTAGACCATGAATTTAGGGGAAAAAATGGCCATACCAACTTCAAACTGTCATATATGGAGCCATGGACAACAAAATCAAGCCGAGGAGGACTCGATGGAAACATGAAGGAGAGAGGAAAAAGATGGGATAGAAAATGATAGCATATTGAGAGAAAAAAAGGTTCAAAAATCCAAAATACAGGTGGAACCTGAATTCATATGAAGAACCGAATATGCAGATTTCAAACAATCATATATTGAGCTATAAGCAACAAAATCAGACCAATAAGGGATCTCTAGAAATATGAGACAGAGGAGAAGAACATATAATTATTTCATTTAGAAGGACAAACCCAAAAACATCAAAAAAAATTCGAGGAACATAAGATAATGCTAATTGACAAAGTCAATGATTGTTTTTTAATGAATATCATTTGTAAACTTCCTTAGGGTGAAAATGATGGCTCATGAGTCTGTTCAGTTTCTCTTTGTACTGCTCACATATTCATTTTCAGGATGTAAAAATATAAAAGAAAAAGGAAACGAAGAGTCATGAGAATTGAAGAGTTTCTCTCGTGTCTTATAAAATAGAACTCGTAGGATAGAATATTGACTTTTTCCCTTTGTAAAAAAAGATGATACTATTACTTTTGAGTAATAAAGAGAAGAAGACATTCTGAAGTCATTATTTGAAAATAATTGTGGAACTATTCTACATTTGTATTTCTTGATTAATTTTTCTGGGTATTGATCATATGAACTATTTATGTTCTTAGTATTAAGAATTCTTATGTTGGTGTGATTTTTAATGAGTGCAGGGATGATGATATTGGTCTCCTCTTCAATTATTTGAGATGACATATGCAATATTATTATGTTAACATGTCTTTTTTGTCATGAAATATTTATGTTGCTCAAGATATCATCTTAAGTTGTGCTCATCTATTATTCTTTCTCCCGAGATATATTAGAATTAGTTAAGATTAGATTATTTTTCTTTTAATTGTATTAGCCTTAGCATTAAATAGAATCCTTTGGGGGGGAATCTGTTGTCTTTCCCATTTTATTTTTGAGTAGCAGTGAGGCCCATTAACATGTAGGAAACGCTACACCAAATGGGAGTAGGTATGATTGGGACCTGCCATTGGGTGTTCTCCTTCATCTTCTTGACAGACCATTTGGACCAGTCAACAAAATGGCACTAGAAGGGGGGGCAAATGATAAGTTGAGCCTGTGGAGTCATTATTGTTACTTTTTTATTTTAATTTACTAATGGCTCCATCCCAAATCCCTTTATGGAGGTGTTTTTTTTATAATGTACCTCCCTATGTGTCCTCCCACCACTCCATTCCCCCTTTCCTTCCTTGTGACGAAAAAGATACCTCGTGTGTTGTAAATTCAAGTTCAAATTTTTATGTAGTTGACCAAGAGGATGGTTTTCCTATTGATAATGGGACACTTTGGGTCACACCGATGGTTATGTCAGGATATCATTATCCTCTCTCTTCTTTCCCATCACAAGAAATGAAAGAGGAAACTATGGGGAGAGACTTAAATGTTGAACATTTTGCTAATGAAGAAGATATAAACACTCATGAAATGAATTCTTCCTCACCCATGGACAATTTGGAATCAGTTCCTTTTGATTTGGATTGTTATGTTGTTACAAATTCTCCTTGTATAACTGAAATAGAGAAATAATGTTTTCCTATTGTTGATAGATCATTTATTGAAACCTCTTGTTCTAATGATTCTTATGACTTGCTTCTCTATTCTAACCATGAATATGTTTTGGAATACATTTCATATTCTCATATTGTGTAGGAGAAAAACAACCATGTTGATATTTTCACTTCAGGATAAGAAATACACTTACAAGACATACATTGTTTATCATAGAAATCCGCTGTTTGCTTGAACGAGGAAAATTATCTTGAGGAAGAATGTTTTGATTGTGAAACCCTGCCTAGTGTGAAGCCCATTGATTCACAATCAATCATCGATGATATTAAAGAGGAGGAAATACCATTTAGGGAGTCACTTTCTGAAAAAAAATCTTGTTCTAGAGAGGTTTTTAATTCTCTCAATTCTGCCACTTATTATTTTTTGTATCCTGATCTCTTTGATTTTATTTTATAGGAAGCCACCCATTGTTCTATTCAAATAAAATAAAAGGGGATGACCCCTTTTGAATTACTTGATGGTGGTGGTGTGCATATGGAACATAGATAGGATAAGGCCTCTTCCCATGAACTAATCACAACCAAGCCTTATCAACCTTTCTCATGGGATGAAGGGAATGTTGTAACAGATGTGTATCAGACCATGTCTTCTCCTTTTTCATCTTCATTTTTTATTAGTAGAAAGCTTCTTGTTCAAGTACCTTTGTACCTAATATTGTTGATACTAGTGGATCTCACCATTGTTTTGAAATTGTCTCTCATGACACAGTGAAAACTATCCATGTAGATCATTTGTTTCAACTAATTTGTCTCAAGTTGATGGTTATCTAAAGTATCAGTCCAAGGAGGCTTGCCAAGATAATGAGGTACTTCGTTCTATGTCGATGGTTATGTTAGACCCTTATTCTTTTGGCTTGTTTTTAGGGATAAAAAACATTATTTTTCTGAATAATCTCTCACTAAGAACACTTCACATGAATTATATGCACGGTTCTCATCTGATATGCTACTTTCCATTGAACTCCTTCTATCAATTATATGGTAGTAATGGTATATTTTATGATAGAATTGAAGCATGGTTAAAGGAATCGTATTTTTCTAATGTTCCAATGAATACATGATGGATAGAATTTATCATGAGTTAATTTCTTGTACTTTTAGTCGAATTTTATTCAAATCTCTGTCACTAATCTTTTGTCTTGAACATTAGTATGCAGGCTTGGGATTACAAGGATGGCTACATTGACATTATGAATTTACATAGTTATTTTTTTTTCCTTTTGTAGCATAGGATAGGAGTAAGGTAGAATAGAATGCCGTCTTTTTCTTCCATAGCATTACCTTTGCTTCCTCATTGTTTAATTAGTTCTTTGTTTTTTTCTTTTATCTTTTACTTACTATTGGATGAATAGTACATAAATCATCAACAAATATGAAAAGAAATAGAATGCCTCCCCACTAATTTCCCTTGATTGGGTTTTTCAATCTAATTTTAATTTGGGGGAAATTTTACTTCATTTCATTCTCAAATTTTCTATGTGTTGAGCAATTTTTATATCACTAATTTTTATGCCTTATCACCATGTTAAATCTTCTTGTAGCATTGCGCTATCTCTCAAGTGGGATATTTTAAAAGGGTATTATTCTTTCCCTCTTGTAATGAAACAGGCACTCATATTTGTCCTATATTCATATATACATAATTCTAATCAGAAAAGTTTTCTTGGTTCATATTTTTTTTAAGTTCTGATTTTGATGTCCCATACACAATAAATTGAAAGTTTGAGTGACTAAGATATGTCCATTTGAAATCCAAGCGACTCCAACTCCTTGGAATATCTTTATAATATTTTTTTTCCTTGGTTTTGGAATTGTACAAATGGTGTCTTTTCCAATTGAATTTTTCTTTGATTACTTTCAGCCAACATTAATTTTCTGCATAGACCTTTTTAGCATAACGATCTTAGATGATTTTTTATTTCATTTGAGTTATTTTATGTTATCACTTTTAGTTTTAATTTCTAGACACTAGTTGCATACATCTTATGCTCTATTTAGTTTGTTTTTCAAGGAAATATTTCATCTATTATCTTGCATCTCTCTTCACCCAAGCTTCCTCTCATACACATCAACAAGAGGCATTCATTCACACTGTCTAGATGCATTTTTTGACAATTCTAGGCATCATGGTTATTTAAATATTTTTCTAATATCTTCTTCATAAAATTTATTTTGGAACCAATCCTTTTATTCCCCAACTCAGTAGTTAACTAAGGTCTCAATCCTAGAATTGTCAATCTGATGGATATTCAGACATGAAATTTTCTTGTAAGGTATCCTCCATCATTTGCGTTTGGTGATTTTGGGTCACTCATTATGGTTACATTCTTAAGTAATCTTATTGTTATCATGGTTGAGAACTATACACTTATCTCATGTTGAATCCATTCAAAATCTTGGGAGTTGTAAGTATATTTATGGAATATGTCAATGCAACTTCTAAGACTCCAATTTCAAATCTTCATCGTTTACTTTTATATTATCCATGATAATAAGTTTCAAGATGTGAATATATTGTGGGTTGTAACTCATTAATATATTGGGTCCCGCACTCTTCGGCACTCTTTGATCTTAGAATCAGTTTATTCATAATCAGAAAAGATAAGCATGTTTGGGTCATGCTGGTAGATCTTCTAGTTTCAACCCTCTTACTCATGAGCTTGATGATTTTGTTTTCCGTATTATATGTCTCATTATTTTTAATGAAAAACCTATCTAGTTGAGAGACAAGATATAGAATCTTATTTTTCATTTCACTTTCCTCTTATTCTATGACATGTGTAAGTTTGAGGAAGTGGAATTTATGTTTTCTCTACTTAGAACACTCTTGAGAGATTGAGGCTATCAGTTTCATGGAATTTCCCATCACACCAATCTTATCAACAATTAGAAATATGATCCTGATCACTTCATTCAATTTTTATTTCTAATTGTATATTCATTTGGGTTGGGGAAGTCAATCCATATAGGTTGTGACCTAAGATCATTTGTACCCTTTAAGAGTATTTTAATTTCTCCCTTTTCATAATGATTTCCTCTTTCCTCTCACAAGGTTGAAGATGATCATGCTAATGTTTCACATCACTATCATCCATAATTAGAGGAAACACATACTTTGGGGTGTAATGTTGATAATATTTGAATCAGATTTTTATGACTAATGTTTGTTGGTGGATTGGTATCTTTAAAAGATAAATGCAATTGGAGTCTAATAATCCTATTTGTTTAATTTGTTTGACTCTGATTTCAGGAACAAGACATTGTGTCCAAAGATCCAAATCTCACAACAATCATGACACTAAATTCTTTTAGTGAAAATAATACTGAGGTAAAGCACATAGTGATCATATCTCAAGAAGAAGGCTATGACATTTGGATGAATGAACAATGGATAAATACTTGATGATTGTACTTCCATTTACACAAAGTTTTATGACAACCCACATAGTTTAAATTTACATTAATTTAGAATGCTTTCCCTAGGATTAGTTTAATTTTGATCTTCACTTTATTTTAGTTTAATTTCATTCCAATAAGTCAGTCATTTAGAGGAAGAATTCTTCCCAATCTATCTAAGATCTGATCACACCATTCTTTGTTGTTATGCAGGTTAGGAAATGGCTTGTGAAATCAACAACTCAAGATTTTTTCTCTTGAAATGAAAGTAACTTAGGGAAGTATTAATCTAAATTGGATTCTTAAGATTCATTTGATATATTTTTATATTGATAAACCAATATTGTGACCAACTCAATAGTTGATCAAAAATATATTATCACTGATTTATTCTCACATTGTTTTCTGATCTAGTTGTCATTTGGAGTGATTTTAATGACCATTTTGATAACCTTCATAGTTGTAATATCTCTTTTCATTATCATAATGAATCTTTGGTATTAATGATTAAATTTTATGGTAAAGAGAAAATGGTGCTTGGATTAGAAATATGAAATGTAATTTATGGTATTGAGAATTCAACATTTCCAAAATTGCAAAGGAATTGTTTATGTTACGAAATCTTAAGAGCTTATGGGTTTGTAGAATGTTTCATATAATTGGTCTTTGAAAATTTAATTTGACTGAGAATCTACATTAACCCGTTCTAATATAGTCCCAGATGATTGTTTTTTTGCATTAAATAAAAGAAAAATTGGATGTGACAATTAGATTGTAGAATTGTGTTGCAAATCTCTTTCACTAGATCATTTATTCTTGTAATTTGGTTTGTTCTTCATTTCATATTAGAAACTCCGGGAATATTTTCATTGGGCTTGATGTTGAATGGTTAACTTTTCTTGTTTGGTTGTTTCTCTTGGCATCTTTTCCAATATTTCACTGAAAACACTTTTTATGTTGTTGTCGCAAGATTTATTACTTGTTGTTGGGTTCTATTCTTATCTTTTTCAACCAGTTTCCATCCTTTTGATGACTGGTATTCTAGCTTCATATTTCTTTTAGTTTAGTTTTCTTTTCATGAATTCACTTATGGTTTCAGTTTTTCTTTCTATTTATACATATTCCTTCCATATTTTGATTTGACCATTGGTATTTCCTCGAGTTGATTTGACTACTTAGTTTTCCTTGAGGATTAATCTTTAAATTTTGGTGAGGGGTTGGTCAATTCTAGTCACATACTAAAGATTTTTATTACAAGTCATAAGATGCATGGGATACTCTATTTGAATGAGCATTTATAAAGTTCTCATTTGTAAGTATGGATTGATATTTGTGGTGGAACACATGTGCCTTCTTAGAGTACCATGATAATCCACAAGTATAGGAAAGTGTCTATGTATCTTTTTCTTTAAGCTCCACTCACTTCACATTAATAAAATGGCCAATACTATGATGGTTTTTGGGGAAGCCTGTGGGTTTAACTAAAATTCATAACATCTACTCAACAAATCAAAGTAACTCTCGTATCACCCCGCTTCTTTCACACCCTATGTGCATATGCATATTTATATCTAAAATCTAAAAGGGTGAACATATTTTAGAATAAAAAAGGAAGTTAGAAGCACTATTAATAGTGTGGGAAGTACGAGTAAACTTGTAGGGGTTATGGATGCCTGTTGGCAGTAGGGCTATGCTATGGTACTAAGGCAACTTCATCAGGGCTATGGACACTCACTAGCAGTGAAGAAATGACGAGAAAAGAGTGATGAGGAGCACACTTATGTAGATATTTTCTTGTTAATAAAATTTAAAACCCATGGTTGAACCAAATTTAATCTAAAGTGTGCAGTCAAATTTGTCTCATTATTTGGCTCTTTGAAAAGGGTGTGTTAGATTGCAAGTACTATAAATATTGGGTTATATCTTTTAGAATTTTGGCATCATTGTGGTACCCATGATTATTGAAAAATTGTATGTAGTTTGTTGAACTTATCTTTAAAACTCATATCTGAAGTATGGGCCCTAAACTTCTATTGACAGAGATAACTGGTTCTTCCAATGTGTCGCCATTTGTTGTGAGCACAACAACCCCCCCTTTAATTTTTCTTTTACAAGAGAAAGAAAAGGGCCCCCCTACTAAAATTTCAAACATATTGCCTAATCCTCTAATGCTTGAGCCTAATTCTATCTATTTTCCTACATTGAGGGAGTTTGGGGTTTAATCTTGATTGGTGACTATCTTTGATGGGTCTTGATTATTCCTTTCGATTTGTTAGTTTCAAATGTCTTCATATGATGTTTTGTTGACATATGTATGATGGAATTGACATGTTATTTTATGACTATTTTTTGATTATGAAGTGCTTGATGATCCTAATGGGCTACAAGGTTTGATGTTCTATTGCATGTCTTAGATGAGGTTGTGGTTGATTATTTGTTGATTGATTAATTTAAATTCGGCATCCTCTTGTTGATATGTTATGCTTCATGACTTCATAATTTTTCTCTTGCATATGGATCCTACTCTTTTGTTTCAAATTAGCACATGTAGTCTTAGGACACTCATCTACATCCACCATGTTATTGTTGAATAAACCCAACACTATTTTATAAATCGGTTTAAAGGAAGGGAATATATTGTTTATTGTATTAGCTAGTCTTATTTTGATTGCATGGTTGATATCATTCTTTTGTTTTGCAGGAGAAATTTTGTAGAGACACTTCATTTACGTGATCGTTCCAACCTTGAGAATCCTATGGGGGAATCTCTTGATCCATGTCCACACCCTTGACCTTGATTCTTTCCATAGCTTCTCCTTATTAGGAAGTAGATTACCTTTTCTTACAGTTACCTTGAGGTCTGAATCCCCTGAGGTTGTTGGACCCACCTTTCCCATGATTTTTTCCTCAAACCTCTTCATATTGGTTTATATTCGGCCCTCTCTTGGTCTTACCTTTCACCAAAGCCCATTCCTACTCTTGATTATGAGTCCTTGTTGAGCTATCGCCTAATACTTGTTATTTATCTATCGCATTCACCCATAGTGCCCAGAATAAGGACTTGTTCCTGGGCTTGGTGGCACTCTCACTCCTTGCAATCTGAGTTTTTCCTCCCTCTAATATGTGCATATTGAGTGGAATAGCATGGTTTGTACGATGTGTTAGCATCGATCTTTTTTTTTCTACTTGTCGCTACTTGCGGTGTTAAATCATCATATGAAGCATATTCCTTTCTCCTTCATCGGTTTCCCTTCATTTCAGTTGAATTGTCACATCCTTGATCACTTATGTCCTTGATCCTCTCCATAGCATCTGGTTTCGTGAATCCTACCCTATACGACATTTTCTGAATTTTGGCCCATAGATGCGAAAACTTGACCAGTAGAACCTAAGGGATGTGGAACCTCTATTTATCTAATTTTCTCATAATTTCCCTAATTTGTAATTATATTAATATGTTTTATTTTATTTTATTAATTTTTGTAAATAATTTTTAAATATTTTATTTTAATTTTGTATATATATTTTATGTTATTTGATTCTTATTTCATTTTTCATTTATTTTTGTTTTTATTTTGTTTTTATTTGTTATTTTGTAAATATTTATATTTTATGTATTTTATTTAAAGTATTTTAATTGTAATTTTAATTATTTTTTTTAACAATTTATGATTAATTAACTAACCATTTTTTATTATTTAACATGTACATATTTTCTCATAAATTAACATCAAATAAATATAAATAAATAAAACAAAAAAACAATTCAAATTTCCTTTTTAATTTAAATTTTCATGACTTTCATTTCATTTTTCAATTTTCTTTTTTTTTTTTTACTTTTTTTACTTTTAACAAAAACCTAACTTGTATATATTTTTACCCTTTTTTATTTTCCCCTTTCCCACCTAAAACTTCACCTAGTCCCATGTCCTATTTTCTAGGGATTCCCTATTTTCTATGGATTTATGGAAATTATATTAAATTATATTTCAAACCTTATTCCCAAAACACATTGAAACACATAGCAACATATATTATGTTTTATTCAGATATTAATTTAATAATCATAATGAAAAGTGTGCAAAGGAAGGGGGAATATTTTAAATTTTTTTAATGTTTATTAGTCACGTGAACATGGTCAGGAGTATGAGCTAGGGGGATCGTTGACGTCGTTGTCGACAATTTCACCTAACTTACCACAGCAACTTACCTCCTCACCCAGACGGTGATGCATGTACAACACCTAGGCAATATTATTTTAGTATCCCTTGAATATTGTGCACACATGGATTAAATAATGTTTTAAACTTTATGGGAGAACAAGTGAAATGCGTGATTAATGATACTAGAGGAGTCAATCGGTGAAAATCCATCGTCGTCGAGATTTTTACGAGACATGGCTTATCCTCTCACCACAAGAAATCCCTATGATGAAATGCTTTAGAATAATGGTTTAATAATAAAAAAAAAAATTAATATTTTCTTGAATACGTTCACTCATTAACTTTGTTTTGGAAAAACGTGAAGGGTTGTGAAACCATTTTTAAATATTATTAAAAGTAAAGTGTGATCGTATCATCGGGACTTGGGGAGTGTGATATGTTGTTAGTGATATTGCATCGTTGTCAAGGAATGGAGTATAGTGTGGAGTGTAAGATTCCAAAAAAAAAATCGATGATGATGGGGGCGTTCTAATATGTGTGTGTGTGTGTGTGTGTGTGTGTGTTTGAATTTTTGTTATTTTATTACTTCTTATTTTATTTCTTATTTTGATTTTATTACTTTTATATTTTGATTTTTTTGTTTATTTTTTTTTTTATTTAATTCCATTTTTTTTATTTTTTTCAGGGATAACTAGTTTTTCATAGATTAAATGAATAACAAAATTTGTTGGTCCTAATGTTTAAAAACGTGTGTTTCTTCCTCATAGGTCATACATTCAAATTCAATGGGGCGGTAGGATAATTTTGGTAAATTTTATTATTTACATTAATGGGGTAATTTGTTTACTTTTTTTCACATAGAATTAATATAATAATTGTAGATATATGTAAAATAATGTAAATATTTTGGTTAGCTTTGATTTTTATTTTATCTTTTGTTTTTTAATTATTTTCCTAATGTTTAAAAAAAATGGAAAAAATCATGCCACAAGTTGTTGGTCCCATGTCGCTCGGGTTCTATTCCAACTATCCATAGGGGCCCAAACATTTAATCACTAAGTGTTGATCTCTTATGCATGTGGGATTTCTCTTTTGTAGGTTAAAAAATCAATGGTCCAAATTAACCCACAGGCTTGATCAATGATTGTTGAGTGACGATTTTTAAATGGCCATAATGTTTTCTACATGGGTCAGAATGAGGCTCGTGATACCTCGTTGGAAAGGTATCGGATAGAGAAATGTAGTGGCATAGGTATCCAAGCCAAAAAGGCGATATAAGATGTCAAGAAATGTGGAAAATAGTAGATGAATTTAGGGTCAGAAACGGCCAAAAAAACTTCAAACAATCATATCTAGAGCCACGTGAAATGAAATCGGGACCAGAAGGACTCAATGGAAATATGAAGGAGAGAAGAAAAAACATCAAATAAATTAACATGTACATATTTTCTCATAAATTAACATCAAATAAAAATAAATAAATAAAACAAAAAAACAAATCAAATTTCCCTTTTAATTTAAATTTTCATGACTTTCATTTCATTTTTCAATTTTCTTTTTATTTTTTACTTTTTTTTACTTTTAACAAAAACCTAACTTGTATATATTTTTACCCTTTTTTTATTTTCCCCTTTCCCACCTAAAACTTCACGTAGTCCCATGTCCTAATTTCTAGGCATCCCTATTTTCTAGGGATTTCCTATTTTATAGGGATTCCCTATTTTCTATGGATTTATGGAAATTATATTAAATTATATTTCTATCCTTATTCCCAAAACACATTGAAACACATAGCAAAATATATTATGTTTTATTCAGATATTAATTTAATAATCATAATGAAAAGTGTGCAAAGGAAGGGGGAATATTTTAAATTTTTTTAATGTTTATTAGCCACGTGAACATGGTCAAGAGTATGAGCTAGGGGGATCGTTGACGTCGTTGTCGACAATTTCACCTAACTTACCACACCAACTTACCTCCTCACCCAGACGACAATGCATGTACAACACCTGGGCAATATTATTTTAGTACCCCTTGAATATTGTGCACATATGGATTAAATAATGTTTTAAACTTTATGGGAGAACAAGTGAAATGAGTGATCGACGATACTAGAGGAGTCAATCGGTGAAAATCCATCGTGGTCGAGATTTTTATTAGTTAACATGTACATATTTTCTCATAAATTAACATC
>ML792485.1:166826-191737 GCA_009831015.1 Picea engelmannii | reverse complement strand
TTTTTATTTATTTATTTATTTTTAATATTTTTATTTTTTATTTTTTTAATTTAATTCCATTTTTTATTTAATTCCATTTTTTTTTATTTTCAGGGATAACTAGTTTTTCGTAGATTAAATGAATAACAAAATTTATTGGTCCTAATGTTTAAAAACGTGTGTTCCTTCCTCATAGGTCACACATTCAAATTCAGTGGGGAAGTAGGATAATTTTGGTAGATTTTATTATTTACATTAATGGGGTAATTTGTTTAGCTTTTTTCACATAGGATTAATATAATAATTGTAGATATATGTAAAATAATGTAAATATTTTGGTTATCTTTGATTTTTATTTTATCTTTTGTTTTTTAATTATTTTCCTAATGTTTAAAAAAAATGGAAAAAATCATGCCACAAGCTGTTGGCCCCATGTCGCTCAGGTTCTATTCCAACTATCCATAGGGGCCCTAACATTTCATCACTAAGTGTTGATCTCTTATGCATGTGGGATTTCTCTTTTGCAGGTTAAAAAATCAACGGTCCAGATTAACCCACAGACTTGATCAATGATTGTTGAGTGACGAATTTTAAATGGCCATAATGTTTTCTACATGTGTCAGAATGAGGCCCGTGATACCTCGTTGGAAAGGTATCGGGTAGAGAAATGCAATGGCATAGGTATCCAGGCCAAAAAGGTGATATAAGATGTCAAGAAATGTGGAAAATAATAGATTAATTTGGGGTCAGAAACGGCCAAAAAAACTTCAAACAATCATATCTAGAGCCACGTGAAATGAAATCAAGACCAGAAGGACTCAATGGAAAGATGAAGGAGAGAAGAAAAAATTGGGATAGAAAATTCTAATGGATTGAGAGCAGAAGAGGTCCAAAATTCAAAATACAGGTGGAACCCAAATTCAAATGAAGAACTAGATATGCAAATTTCAAACAATCATATCTTGATCTATAAGAAACAAAATCAAACCAACAAGGGCTTGGTAGAAAGATGAGACATAGGAGAAGAAGCCAAAATGATTTCATTCAGTAGGACAAAGCTAGAAATGGCCAGAAACATTCTAGGAATAGAAGATAACGCCAATGGACAGAGTCAATGATTGTTTTTTAATGAGTATCATTAGTAAATTGCCTTAGAGAGAAAATGATGACTCATGAGTCTATTTAGTTTCTCTTTGTAACGCTCACGTATTCATTTTCAAAATGTAAAAAAAAAGGAAAAAGGAAACAAAGAGTCATGATAATTGAAGATTTTTTCTCGTGTTTTATAAAAGAGAACTCATAGGATAGAATATTGACTTTTTCCCTTTGTAACAAAACATGACACTATTACTTCTGAGTAATAAAGAGCAAAAGACATTCTGAAGTCATAACTATTTGTAAATGATTGTGGGACTATTCTACACTAGTATTTGTTGATTAAGTTTTTTTGGTATTGATCATATGAACTATTTTTGTGCTTAGTATTCTAGATTCTTATGTTGTTGTGATTTCTAATGACTACAGGGATGATGTTACAAGTATCATCTTCAACTATTTGAGATGACATCTACAATATTATTGTTTTAACATGTATTCATTGTCATGAACTATTTTTGTTGCTCAAGATATCATCATAAGTTGTGCTCATCTATTAGTCTTTCTCCTGGGATAGATTATAATTAGTTAGGATTAGATTAGTTTTCTTTTAGTTTCATTATCCTTAGGATTAAATATAAATAATTGGGGGGAAATCCATTGTATTTCCCATTTTATTTCTTTTAATTATGAGAGACAATGAGGCCCATAAACTCGTAGGAAACACTACACCAAACAAGAGTAGGTCTGATTAGGACCTACCATTGGGGGTTCTCCCTCATTTTCTTGATAGGACATATGGACCCATCAACGGGACCCCAAGGAAACCAGAACCCAACCCCCAACACTAGGTAAAACCATCATGACCCCAACCAAATCCAAGTAACCAATGTAGTGCCCAAGAAGGAAAAGAACCACCCCCTCTGCACAAACAAACCTTGTGCTTGTTGCGGTGTCTATGGACATTAAACACATGAGTACCCTTTCCTCCCCATAATGAATCAAGTCTAAGAAGCTTATGAGGTTTCTCAACGCGACAATTCCCAACCTTCCCAACCATTTTTGTCGTAATTGATTGTGTTGTAGAAGCCTTTCCCAACCCAAAGGTTGGTCTCTACTTTTGTTCCCCTTCCCTCTTCCCCCATTCCTCAAGAATATTGTAATGGAACTTACCATATTTTCATGTTGGATTCATCCAACGTGAACCTCATGCTTCAGTCCTACCAGTATGGTATGTCACTCAAGGCACAACCAATTGTGCCCTCTAATCCACCTTAGTCCACCCCTGGTACTTTGTAGATCCCTCGGCCATCCACCAAGATCCCTTTGAAGGTACTAAAGGTTTTTCTTTAGTGAAATGTTTTTTACCTTCATGGGAAGGTATCCCGGCATTATGGCATTGTCATTGGCCTAACCCAGGCCCCCACTACCATTTCAACCCTTGAGGTCCTTTAGACATGCCCTACATAGAAGAAGGATTTTCTTGCTACCTTAGGAGCTATTGACCCTTTGGATGATCACATGATCACCTTAGATATTGATCAAGCTAAGCCTTTTTTCTTTCTCTCTTATGTTTCTTTCCAAATCCCACCATAAACAAGTACAACATCCACCCTTGCATTGTTGATGAAGGTGCATCCAAATGCATCGTGTCCACAGGTTTGGAAATAGATAGACTCCCCCACCCTTTTCCCATCCACGATCTCCCTCCGAGAGTATGATGGTCGACCTTCCCAACTCCAGGGTCTTTACCTAAAATGTCCCATCAAGTTAAGGGGAAAAAAGTTAATTTTGATGTGGAGGTCATAGATGCCCCTCTAGAATACAATCTCATGTTAGGAAACAACTTCATGTATGCCATGATGGTCATAAACTCATTATCTTTTTGTAATAAGGTTTTCCACCATAATGGGAAGCTCATCACCATCAATTAGTTGACTTACCATGAACCCTAGGCCCAACTTCATCCTAGAAATGTGGTTTCTTCCTTAGGTGGGGACTAGACTACTACCCCGGTCAATGACATTAGCCCTAGAATCTATAAAGACTCTAAATTTTTGGGTGCATACTACAGACCACCTCCAACAGTCACCATTCCAAGTTCATCTAATTTTTGCATGGTGACATCTAGTAATGGACTAGTGGGCTCAAACCCGCAATCCTCTACTAGACCTACCACACCTACATCTCCCATGCCTCCACAAGGCATGCAACAACCGCATCTGCACTATCCCTTTGGCCAAGTGCCCTTTTTTATCCCACATCTTGGGATCATTAGTACCCTGGGCATGGCTACCCTTATTCTACCTAAAGTCACCTTAGGGATTCCAGTGTGGTATTTGGATCCACCTCCCACCTCACTTCTGATCTCTATGCCTAGACCATATTTTTCTTTGACCCCTGTGTAGCCTATACCTATTCACACTAGTGTTCCCCAGACACCTACACAACCTACACCTCAACCTTCATAGGCCCCATCTCACCCTATGCAGGCTCCACCTCCACCAATGCCAAAAGGAAAAGGATTTGACAAAGGGGGAAAATTCAAAGTCAAAGGGAGAACCAACTCTTCCAAACAAGCCATGGCCACATATATCACTACATCTAGGCCCATACCACCATGTTCCATATAATATATCACTAACCACACTACCTTCTATTTTCCAAGGCTACCTAAGCTTAAGGAAATTTACAATGTCGAAGACTTAGAACTTGATTCCTCCATACCAACGGTGGAAGTCTCTCTTTTTTAGTCTTCGACCAAGCATATTAATTCATTGCACACCAATCACCCTTATTATTTGTGTGACACTTATGTCCATTATTCTCATCATTCTCCCTGTATACCCTAGTATCAAGATTCTCTTGATATATTGTGCCATTTGGATTCCATTCATTAGACAAATCCAACACCTATGACCAATTCTCAACCCACCATTGAGATTGGTCTCCCTAAAGTACATACTAGTGAGAATTCCATGAAAATTATCTATCTATCACATTCCATGGGATCAAATATATTTGATAACCTCCCCTTCTCTACAAATGTTCATCATAGCACTCACAACTTCATCATGTATCTTTGGTCTCAACATCGGTGAAACCTTTGTCCACTAGTCTTCCATCCACCTCTTTGGATGAAGCATATGTGAACCATGTTTCTCGTTCCCATGGAAGGGGATAGGGGGCGAAGGGGAATCATTCCCACATATACCCATATCAGGGGGCATCTTTCCCACTTACCAATAGGTCCCCATGCTTGACCTAGTGTGAGAGGTAACTCTAGGACCTTCTCCTGGTAGTTCCTCCCCTCATCTCGATTCTGATTGATGCACCATATATTCCATTGGAATCATACTTCTAATCCATTATTATTATTTATTTCTTTTAAAGTTCACCAAGAAGTCATATTTCCAAGAATATTCGACGCTCATCCTTTTCCACAGAATTCTTCTTCAATTGGTCACACCACTTAAGCACCATTTTGTTTTTGTTTTTGTTGATGGTTGAACAATCATGCTCCATGAATAACCACTTTTATTTATGGATATGGGTCTCCACTAGGCCTTGATTTCCTTGGCATTTATCATAGCTTATTTTTCTTTCTTCTCATTGCATTTTCCTACCATTCCTTGAAATTAACTATAGGACCCCCTCACTTGGGTAGATGGATCAGCCTTTCCATTTTATGCATTTTACATATACTCAGTGATAGAGCCTCCCTTACATGGGCACCCAAGAATAGTGACCCCAATTTTATTTTGGTGTCCATGTTGTTACATCCCACTAGGTATTGGGAGTCTAGTTAGTCTCCATACCAGAGTTGATCCACATGCATTTATTCTCATCACATTGACAACCACACCCCTTGGACTCACACTTTTTTTGTTGTTATTTGTTGGAATTCTCTTTCAATTGGTCACATTACTTAACCACCACCTTTTTTTTTTTCTCGTTCACCATTGATCCAAGAGTTCCTCATAGAAAAACATTATTTTGTGTGCCTTACCATGATTTTTTCCTAATCAGGGGCATGCTCTATGAATCCTGTTGATTCCCTTCAACTAGGAGCATCAGTCTCTTCCCTCCTGGTCAACCCCATCAGAACTACTAGGAGTTTTTTTTACTTTGAGGAATCCCTTTTGGACCAACCCCATAGAATTCTCTAGAAATATCGTCCCCTTCTCCTCTCCATCCATCCCTATTAGCAATATTAGGAGGAGTTGTCTCATAGTCACCTCCTCACCAACCCCATTGGAATTATGAGGAGGAGTGGCACTCTTGTTCCCCCCATATAGCCATCCTCATCAAAATTATTAGATGGGTATGTCCTCATGATCCCCCTACTAACCATCTCCATAGGAATTATTAGTTGGAGGGTTGTGTCTCTCGGTTGTTTGGTTCTTTCCTGACAAACCCCATTGGAATTTTCAGGAAGGTTCCATTTGTTTGGATCTTTCTTAACCATTCCCATTGGCATCTCCTGGAGATTTCCCATAGTCTAGTTGTCATTGAATGGGGTTCCTTCCTTCCAAGCCTCACTAGAATTCTCATATAGGCATTTTTTTGTTTGATATCTCCTAATCAGCCTCATCATCATTCTCAGGATGTCTCCTTTTTTGTGTCTTCCTCTTGGCTATCCTCATATGAATTCCAAATAAGGTTTCACGTAGATTTGGATACCTCTTGACCATCCCCATAAGCATTCTTAGGAGGCCTCCTTTTCCTTGTATTCCCTCTAGACCAACCTCATTATCATTCTTCAGAGGGGTCATGTTGTTTAGTCTCTTGTCACTTGGGTTCCCTCTTAACCAACCTCATCAGTATTATCATGAGGACCCCTTGTTGTGGATACCTCCTGACCAGCCTCATCAACAATATAAAGAGGGATTCCTTTGAGTTATTTTTCCTTCATGACCAACCTCACTAGAATTCACAGGAATGATTCCTTTGGTGGTCATTCCCCCTGATCAACCTCATTGGAATTCTCAGGGAGAATATTTCTCATGGTCATCCTATTAACTAGTCTCATTATTCAGAGAGCTCTTTGTGGTTTGATATTTTCTATCCCCTTAGGAATTTACAGGTGCAAACTAGTCTTTTGACTTCCCCCTCATCATCAACCCCATTGGAGTTATTAGGTTGGATTGTCTTGTCATCCTATCTTTTTAACAAGCCTCACCAACATTTTTAGATGGAGTTGATTGTCCTCCTCCTATCCATCTCCATTGGCATCACTACAAGGTTGTTCTTGGTGTCAGTCATTTATTCTTGGCGTGCCCCATCAGTATTGGTGGGAGGAATTTTCCCATGTCAATTCTTCCTAGTCATCCCAATTTCCATTACTAGGAAGAATATCCCCCTTGTCTTATATCCTCCTATATAGCCCCATTGGCATTAATATGAAGACTTTTCACTTGGGTATACTCCTCTTAGATAGCCTCAGAGGCATCCCTAGTAGGAATTCCCCTTTTATTTCCCCCTCTTCCTAGCCATTCTCATCAACACTCTGAGGAAGAATCCCCTCTCTATTAAGTGGCTTCCTCCACTAGGATTCCACTTGGCCGCTATGTTTTTAAACACATTTGTGAGAAACATTGTATTTCTCACGCACTCATTTTCCCCTGGAAACATCCCTATATTTCCCTAGTTCAGAGCATCCACGATGAGTCACCACTCCATTAGTTGTACCCATCACATGTTTCCCAACTACCCATCTATAGTTGTCCCATTGATACCCTTGACCATCATTATGCCCAGTCACCCACCATCTTTATGGATGTTTTAAGTTGCTACCAGATTGTCCATGCATTTATGTTCTGAACAAGGGAAGCCTTGATTCCACCTCTCTTTTCCTTCCATCTATCCCTTGGTGTTAGTTCCCATCAATCACATCATGCTCATCACCTCGTGTTGTTCCCTTCTGTTGGAATACTGAGAGGGGGTGAATTAGTGTTACAACGTAATAATTAATTTCTTTTACCATAGTTTTGTTTTAATCAAAATGTGTTTTTTATCAGCATTTAATCATGTAATTCACAATACACAGAGATTTAATGTGGAAACCAAAATGGGATAAAACCATAAAAATTTCTTTATAAAATTTGTAAGCACCAACTTACAACAGACACCAATCTGCAATAATCTTTGTAGGAACCAACCTGTGGGGGACACTAATCACCTTGCTAAGAACCAACTCACACAATGGGAACCAACCCATAGAATTATTGTTCATATGCACAAACTTGTAGGATACAACAATCGCCTTCCTTGCTCCACCCTGCCACCCTAAAAAGATTTTTAATTGGTAGTTTTCTTTAGAAGACCTCTCCAGCATGCTTCATCCTCTATGTCATCAAACCTCAAATCATCTTCATCACTTCCATGATTTCATACGGACCTCAAAAACTCTGTTCTCCTCCCGCTTCTTACTTCTTTTTTCCAACATATCCAAAACATATTCAGGAAATTTATTTATACAACTCGTGTACTTATGGATTTTTCCAAAAAAATAAATCCATGGGGTCAACTCCAACTTCCTCTAAATTAGGCCCCAAAAAATAAATCCATGGGGTCGACTCCAACTTCCTCTAAATTAGGCCCCAAATATTCTCCCCAAAAATGGTCTCTAATTTTATGAACCATCTCTAGAAAGAGTATGAACTATAATGCTCAGCAATCGTCTGATATTTCCTCGGATTAACTCTCAATCGTTAATATGATATTCTCCACATTGGGACCACTAAGCCCATCAGACCACTAAAAATCACCTCAGCACAAAGTAGTTGTCCAATCATCTTTTCATTTGATCTCACCCATCGATTGTTCACAACCCAACAAAACACACTATACATCCTTGACACACAATTGTCTGATCATTTCTTGAATCAATTTCATTTTTTGATCTATGATCTCTTTCATCGGGACCTATGGGATGTCGAAACAGTAAAAACCCACATGAATCTCAACAATCATCAGATATATCCCTCGTTAATTCCTAACCGTCGATCTGTTTACTTCAATGGATTGGACTTCGACTAATCCAACGGTCCTTAGAATCCTTAATAAATGGCCCAATTCCATTTTGTCACTCCAAGTTACCTAGAAGTTAACACTTGTCTCTTCATTTCTTCGTTAACTGATTAGGTGGGACCCATATGAATCTACAATTGTCATCGTATCTTGTTTGGATGTCGATCGATGGTACATATTTATCCTTGTATCTCCTTCGTTAGATTACCTCCATTGCAGTCAACCAATCTACTCCGACCAAAGCCTTTCTGATGGACGGTCCAGATTTCCTCACTATAGCTCCATTAGATCAACGATTCATGTTTATTTGTAGTTTCTATGTAACCTTGCACTCAAACAATCCGATGGCTCGCACTCTGAAACTGATATGTTGTGTGATGTGTTGACTTGGCTACCTTACATGGTATATGACACAGCCTAGTTCTTTCTACTTTCGTGGCTCTAACATGGAAGTTGACATCATGCTGACATAATCACAAATTTTCTCTCTTCTTCATACACTTTGCTGACTTGGAACTCTGACATGTGGCCACCGATGAATAGATCATGTTCCAACACTTCGATGCAAAATCATAAAAGAATATTCTTTTTTTGATACCATCAGAGCGTATCAATCGATGTTCAGAAGATTGTTAAAGTTTCATAGCTCTGATAAGAGGGGTATCGAAGAATATTCTATCACAACCTTGATTTACATACTGATACCTATGAGCCTTAAATCAGACCATCGAAGTATATTAACTCCAACCACGTTGATAAATTTTGTTCATCTATTTCGAGTCATATCCCCTTGAGGTCTCTTTTGATGGACAGTTAGATCTCCTCGAGGTCTCCTCCGATGAATGGTCAGATCTCTTTATTATTTCTCTGATATATCAAAGTTTCATATTAATTCAGAGTTTCCTTCATTGTCAGACTTCCTGTCACCTTTGTATGTGGCCAAATTTTCTTATGACATGTGGTCCAGTCACTAGGTTACACTTTCATTCTTTTGTGGCACTGAACTGGTATTTACGTGAAATTGTACGAAGTTTAACACGTGGCATATGATGTGACATTTATTAAATACAACTTCTTTGTCTCATGTGTCCTTCATGTAGCCCCTTCTAGAGGTGTTGGGTGCCATGGCAATGACGTGGACATAGCGTGGCATCTAAGTTGGCTCACAATCATTAGGAGTCATTCCCATCCAATCACCAGTTCATATTTATTCATTGTTACTATGATATATCAAAAATCCCTATTGATTCAGAGCTTCTTCCATCGGAGTGTCCCAAGATGGCCTGAGCTAAATACTCTGAAAGCTCAAACTCTGAAATCATTTCACCATCACATCGGATTATGAATTCAAGACTGCTTCGGTATCCATTATTAACACACAAACAGAAATTTTGGCACAAAAATTTAACTCCTTTCACATGGTTTGATGGATCTTCCATTTCCATATGAACTAAGAGCCTTCACTCTTTCATTTTAAACTCATCAAAGTCTATTTCCCTTATGCATGTGGGATATTGTATTTTTCCTTTGCTTCATTATATTCATGTCTAGATCGTTTATCTTGTTGAATGATCAACAATCAATGGCTCACACTTTCTCTACTCACAGAACCTTCACAAGAATTTAATTAGTGAAATACAAAGCTTCCTTTTATCCTCTGCAACTTGGTTTTCGAGCACCCTAGCAGAGATCTTGTCGAAATTTAATAAACACACAAAGATATATAGATGTGCAGGGACCTTATTGACTTTCTCTATCTGGTTTGATTTGTAGCACGAAACTTCCTCTATATTCTTTCCTTCAACGACAATAATCTCCCCCAATTTGTGATAGTAGTGGAATTCATGATTGTTACATCGATGACAACATTTTCCAACAATATCCCCTTTTGTCATTGATTCAAACACAATATGAAACTAAACTCTTCCAATCTATGCGAATATAGATCTCCACATTGTGTCATCTAATTTGCTTGCTTCCTGTAAGATCTCCCCTTTTCTTTGTACTCTCCCTCTTTGACATCAATGTAAAAGATACTCTTGTACTATGTCTAGCTCCCCATAACACAATACTCTTCATTTTTTATTTGCAGCATGCAACCCTATGGACTCTCCCCCTAAGATTTTGGTTCCATTGATCTCCTAACAACTTTCAGCTGAAAATTTCACTGAGAAATGGGAATAATTCCCATATTCTCTCTGAGATACTCAAATGTATATTGAGGTATGGGTTTTGTAAATATGTTTGCTATTTGTTCCTTGGTAGGAACATATTATAACTTGACAATATTATCATTTATCTATTCCCTTAGAAAATGATAATTGATTGGGATATGTTTTTTCTTTGAGTGCATCACTGGATTCTTTGAAATTATTATAGCGTTGGTGTTTTCACATAGTATAGAAATTGGTTTCTTGTATTCTATCTTAATGTCTTGCAGTGTTTGCTTCATCCAGATAATTTGTGTGCAACTTGATGCTTCTGCAATGTACTATGCTTCTATTGTGGACAATGAGATTGAATATTGTTTCTTTCTTAGGAAATATAATAAACAATTTTCCAAGAAGAATGCTCCACCACTTTTTCTCTTCATTTCATCAATATTTCCTGCCCATTCTGCATCAGTATATTTTGTTAGAGTAAATTCTTCTCCTTTTGGATACCATAATCCAAATTCCAAAGTACCCTTTAAATATCTAGATATTCATTTGAGAGCATGTACATCTGTTTCCTTAGGTGCAGCTTGAAATATTCCAACTAGCCCTACTTCCTGCAATATGTTTGGCCTCGAATATATCACATAAAGGAGGTTTCCTATCATTGACCTATATAGAGATTGATCAATTTCCTTAGATTCATCCTCCTTTTTGAGCTTGTATCGAGTGACCATGGGTGTTCTAACAAGTTTACAATATTCCATCTCAAACTTCTGCAATGTCTCTTTTATTTATTTGGTTTGAGAGATGAATATTCCTTTACTAATTTGAGTAATCTACAATCTCAAAAAGAATGACAATTCTGAAAGCATGGAATCTCAAATTCCTTTTGTATTTCTTCTGCAAAATTTTGGATCATTTCATCATCATTACTCCCAAAGATAATATCATCCACATATACCACAATGATCATCATGTCTTCATGATGTATTTTGATGTAGAGATTGTTGTATGTTGTTCCCTTTTTTAAACCTTGTTGTTTCAGGTACTTGTAAAATATCGAATACCATGCTTTGGGAGATTGATTTAAGCCATATAGTGGTTTCTTTAATCTGCAAACATAGTCTTCATTTTATGACAATAGGAACCCTTCAAGTTGTTCTATGTACACTTATTCCTCTAGACCTCCATTCAAGAATGTTGACTTGACATCCATTTGATATAATTTGAAATTATTAAAGATGGAAAATGCCAAACACATCATAATGGATTCTAAACTTGCAACAGGTGCAAATGTTTCTTCAAAATCAATTCCTTATACTTGAGTATACCCTTTACAGACCATTCTTGCTTTATTTCTTACTACATTTCCCTCTTCATTCAACATGTTCTTGAATACCCATTTAGTTTCAATCACATTTTTATCCGTGGGTCTTGGGAAAATCTCCCAAGTCTCATTTTTATCAATCTATTTTTTCTTCTTGATGAGTATCCAAAAAATATTCCTTCATCTGATCTGGAGTCAAATTTACCTAAGTCCTCATCGTCTTGTTTGATGTAACACTTGCTCTTGAAAATTATGAAGTGTTTTACAAATGTTGGTCGCCCTTTCTAAAGTTCATAGGGTGTCTTGTCATTGTTGATTATGATTTGTCCTCTATTTAGGATATAGACAGATGTATAAACTACTTCTCTCCAAAAAATGTTTGATAGACCTGCTTCATTTATCATTTTTCTATCAATTTCTTGTACATGTTTGTTTTTTCTTTAAACAACCTCATTTTGTTGAGGAGTTCTTGTTGTTGCATATTGTATTTTTATTCCATGTGCTTCACAGAATTCCACAAACTCATTGGATGTGAATTCACCTCCATTGTATGACCTTAAACATTTTATTTTCATCTTTGTCTCTTTCTCAACTAGATCTTTGAATGCCTTAAATTTGTCAAATGCTTCAGATTTATTTTTGAAAAAACTAACCCAAGTCACTCTTATATAGTCATCAATGAGTAACATGAAGTACCTTTCTCCATACAATATTTTAGTCCTTGATGGTCCAAAGATATATGTGTTTACAAGTTCCAAAGGCTTGGAAGTTGCATATTCCTTTGTTTTGAAGTTCACCCTTGACATTTTCCCATGCTGACACTGCTTACAAATAGTGCTTGAAGGTTTTATGATTTTTGGCATGTCTCTTACTTATTGTTTGGTACTGATTTTTACCATATTTTCAAAGTTCATATGGCCCATTCTTTTGTGCCACAACCAACTTTCATCTATTTGTCCTATAAATAAATTTTCTCCATTGATTTCATTAAGAACATACATTATTTGGGGTTCTGATTCTTTTTTCTAATAGCTTTCCTAAATCTTCTTTTTTGATCTCACATTCTTGAGAGTTAAATATGAGATTGTGTCCCTGATCACACATTTGGCTTACACTGAGATGATTATGTTTTATATCTTCAACGCATAGAACCTTTTATATTTTAGCTTTTTCGTTTTCAAGGTAGAGTGTGCCTTTTCCAACTATCTTTGATCTGACATTGTCTCCAAAGGTAGTGTTTCCTACATTTTTCTTCAAGGCAGGGAATTTTTTTCTATATCCTTTCATATGAATAGAGCATCCACTATTGATAACCCACTTATCCTTCTTTTTTTTAGCACGGAGAGTTGCTTGAACAAACAAGGAATTTTCTTTCGTTTGTTCCCAACTTATTTTCATTATAGGTGAAAATTTCTTAAGATTACTTCTGCACTAATTTTCTATATGTCCAAAATTATTTCATTTATAACATATGAGGTTGTAATTCATCAAAGGAGAAAACGAATTTTAATTTCTCCTTGAGAATCCCTGAGTATCCTGGTATTTATTCCTCATGTAATCTCTTTGTATACTTGTTCTAAAGTCTATTTCTTTATGACCAAATCCATTACAATAATAACAATAGCAATAGAAAGAGTTTTGATACCTGGTTGAGTGATTCCATATTAATGGGATAGTTTTACAGATTCAGTCTTTGTGATTCAAATTTGTCTCATGTGGATCATAATGTTCTTCCCTTCTGTGGTCTTCAAATTTGATTGGATTTTTTAGAGTGTCATCATAGTTCTTTGTTCTTTCTTCTCTTGGTTGTTTTGAAGATGTTGATGCTTCTTCATTGACATCTTCCTTCTTTTTACTATAGCCAAGACTCGTTCTGTCATATGGTGATCTTTGATGATTTAGGATTCCATATAAATTTGTAGAGCTTCTTGTTTATTTCTCCAACTTCTTTCTCAGATGGACTATTTGAGATTCAAGAGTGCTACAACTATCTTATTTTTCTTTCAATTGAGCCTTTAGAACTCCTTCAATATTCTTTGCTTCTTCTACTTGAATATTTAAGGTAATAAGTGTCTTCTTTGTTTCATTATCATCATATTCCTTCTCTTTATACTTTTGTAGTTGCCACTTTTTTTTTCTATTATTGTCCTTAAGTCTATAATTTTATTCTAAGGTACTAATGAGTTATGCTTCAAGATTCACTTCTGCATATTTAACAACAAAAAAAAATCTTCTATTTAGTCTGTATCTTCATTTGTTTGTGTTTCCAGACCCATAAAGAGAATCGTGTTTGCTTCACTGTCACTATCATCTGATGAGTTGTTGTCTTCATTGGTATATAGATTCTTCCTTTGTCTGTAAGGCTATTTCTTCTTTTCAATATTCCTTTTGTTGGTTTTCTTGAAATCAAATTCTTCTTTCACATTGGTATTTGCATAAGGAAATTTATGAGAAAAGTTTCTTATTTTTCCACAATTAAAACATTTGAAAGGGATCTTAACTTTGTATCTATTTTTAAGCCTCCTGAAAATTTCTTCTTCTTCTTCATCCATTTCATTTTCAGAGCAATCATTTATCTTTCACTTTGTCTTATTTGACGCATTAAAGGTTGCTTCCTTCCTCGATGTTCTTGGTGGTTTATCTTGTTCTGTTCTCATTTCATATGCATTTAGGATTCCATGCAACTCATCTACTGTTAGATTGTCCAGATCCATCATTTCTTCAATAATTGATATCTCGGCATCAAATCTTGAGGGAATTGATTTGAGCACCTTATGTACAATACTAGTTTCTTCAAAATATTCTCCTAATCCTTTGATGGAGTTGACAACCTCATCCACATGAAGAAGATAGGATGCAATGTTCTCCTCTTCATTCATCTTGAGAGTCTCAAATTGTCATTTATAGACTTGTAACTTTTCTCTCTTAACCTTATCATATCCTTCATAAATATTTTGTATTTTGTCCCACATATATTTAGCTAAGGCACAATACATGACTTTGGTATATATTGTTTTTGTTAATCCAAAAAGAATAGCATTCATGGCCCTAGAATTATTGTTACTGTGCCTAATTTCAGTTGTATCAGTTGGGGGAGTGTTTGGATATTTGTAACCATTTACTACTGAAGCCCACACATCATATTCAAGTGACATAAAAAATGATATAATTCTTATTTTCCAGAAGACATAATCCGATCTATCAAATATTAAGGCTTTGTTTGTGGAGAACCCTTCTTGTTCCTTCATTGTGAGGATTCACCTTCTAGCGTTTAGGTTGTTTCTAAAGGAACATGTTATGATACCAATTGTTGGAATACTGAGAGGGGGGTGAATCAATATTACACCGTAATTATTAAAAAAATTTACAACAATTTATTTTTATTCAAAATATGTTATTTACCATTCACTATCAAACTGAGAGCGTGAGGAGCGTGACCTAGTGCATGAGGAGCACAACGCGGCAAGAAGGGGTTCCCCAGCCATGGACGTTGGTGGGGGTGTCGTCCCCACCCCTCCCCCTTTGCCATATTTTGATGCCTTCAGGAAGCTCGTTGTCGAAGCTTCCAAGAGACCGTCGTCAGCAACACAACAAAAATTCGTAAAGAAACTGGAATGCATCCCAAGCGTAGAACTGCCTCTAGAAGAAACTTGCAGGTCGGTAGTCAATCTAGAAAACAGAGGTCTTATCGGGCAATTTACCAGGCTCTGGCCCTCTCCCAAATCCGTCGAATCTTGGGTGCAGAGGAACTGGAGCCCGCTCATCTCAGAAGGAATAAAGAGTCATTTTGTAGGGAAAGGATACTTTGTATTCGTCTTCGAAAACCCTGAAGATAAAAACCTCATTTTTAGAAACGACCCATACTTCATGGGGCCATAGGGGTTATACCTGAACAAATGGACCCCAGATTTTGATCCATCCTAGGATGTGCCATCCGTCGTTCCAGTGTGGGTTCGTCTACGTCATCTCCCTTTACACTGCTGGAATCAAAAATCATTGCATGCAATCGGCAATACTCTCGGAAGGTATATTGACCAAGCAGTGAGAAAAGACCAATACTCTTGCGCTCGGATCTGTGTGGAGGTCGATCTGGAAGTGGGATTACCAGAGGCAATCAAACTAATTGTTGCAGATTGGACGCATATTCAGGAGCTATATTATGAGCATCTACCCTTCAAAAGATGGCATTTCCACGGCTATGGTCACTTCGCAAGGCACTACAAAAAAAATAATGCAGAGGAGAGTGAGATCGCGAAAGCAAATCAGTGGACCACAATCCAGAAAAAAGGGACAACAAAATCTAGAAGCAAAGGAACAACGAAGAATTGCAACCCCGGGCAACTGGGGCAAGAGAAAATTGACGGGAGCTTCAATCCCATGCTGCAATCAGGACCTCAAATAGAAAAGCCCAATAAGGACACAGAAGAACCAGAATCAACCATGGACAGTAAGGAACAACCAAAATCCCCCCCAAATGGGAAAGAATCAGGGAAACAAGGGCAAACGGTAGGAACCATGGATGTAGTCCCCTCTCCCTCATACGCTGACATAGCTAGAAAGAAAGTACTAGAACCATCAATCTCCTCGGAGGATGAGATCCTAGAAAGGCTAGCCAAAAGAGAAGGAAGGAAGTCTCGCAAAGAAGTAAGGGAGGAAGAGGCAGAAAGACAAAAGACCCAAGGAAGCCAACCTACCATAGAAATGTCAATCGGCAGAAACACAAGAATAAGGTCTCTGAAAGGAGGAGGCCCAACCACCCCCAACAGTAAGTAATGAAAATCGTCTCTTGGAACTGTAGAGGTCTGGGGAATTCGATGAAAATTGAAGCGGTCAAGGATCTAATGAAAGTGGAACCAGCAGACATCCTCATGCTCCAAGAGACAAAAATCGAAGGGGAAGCCCTTCTAGAGATTAGCAAAAACAAATGGCAGAAGAACACAGGGAAAGAAATTAGTGCAAGGGTTCCTCCAGAGGAATATCAACACTATGGAAGGAAGAACAGTTCAGCCTCATCAACTCCTACAACACTCAGCATTGGAGCTTTACATAGCTAAAGCACACAGCAAGTAAGTTAACCACCGCATTATTCAATTTATATGTATCGACTTTGCACTCTGAAAAGAAAGATTGTTGGAAAACTTTAAATGAGTTTCTAGAACTAAACTCCCCAACCAACATAATCATTGTCGGAGACCTTAACCTAGTCATGAATGGAAAAGAAAAGAGGGGAGGAAGGACCAGTAAGGACCAAATTATTTATGTAGTAGAAGACATGATACAACAGTGGGACCTAATGGATTTTAAACCACGCAAAGGGCTTTACACCCGGACCAATAACAGGACAGGGGGGGAACATATATCTACCAGATTGGATAGGTTTTTGTTCCAAATCACTTTGTTGATGGAAAGGAAGCTAATATCCATAGCCATCCTCCCCAAGCTTACCTCGGATCACAAACCCATCCTGCTTTCGCTAGAGGAAGAAGAAAAACTAGGCCCAATCCCGTTCAGATTCAGCCCATTGTGGAAAGAAAAGAGTGGCTTTGCAGAGACGGTCTGACTGGCATGGTCCACCTCAATTATTGGCTCTCCCAACTTTGTCTGGGAACAAAAATTAAAAATAACAAAAAATGCCCTCAAGGAATGGAGCAAACTCCCGGTAAGTAATCCCAATACCCAAAGAAAGGAGTTAGTGCAGCAGTTGGGAAAGCTGCAGAATGAAATGGAAACAATAGATATTTCCAAAACAGATCTGGAAAAGGAGCAAGCAACCCAGTGTAAAACTTATCGCTCCTTTAGAAACGAAGAAGAATACTGGAGACTAAAATCCCGCAGCCTTTGGCTGGAAGCTGGTGACAGAAATACATCTTACTTCCACCGTCAATTTAAAGCCCGCCTCTCTATGAACCACATCTCTGAGATCACAACCAACAACGGGAAGATTTGCAAAGGAATAGACCAAATAAAGGCCGTTTTTGTCTCACATTTCCACCATCTTTATAGCAAAGAGAATGATGATAATGAAGAAGGAAACAAGGAATTCCTCAAGAATATCCCGGCTCTGGTCACAAAAGAAGATAACACAGCATTATTGAGCCCAACCAACGAAGAAGAAATCAGCAAAATCATCTGGTCCATGGATCCTGACAAAGCCCCAGGGCCAGATGGGTTCACTATCCATTTTTACAAGATATGTTGGAATATAATCAAACCTGACCTCATCAGAATGATAAAAGGATTCCTACAGAAAGAAAAACTGGGAGGCAGCACCAATTCAACTTTCCTTGTTTTAATCCCGAAAGAAACAAACCCCGTCTCCTTTGATAGATTCAGGCCAATCTCCCTATGTAACGCCTCTTATAAGATAATTGAAAAACTCCTTGCAAACAAAATAAAGCCTCTGTTGGGAAATCTCATCTCTGAATCGCAAGGAGGATTCGTCAAAGGGAGACACATCCTGGACAATGTAATCCAATTTTAGGAAGCTATGCACTCCAACACTCTCAGAAAAGAGAAAGGCATGTTGATCAAGCTAGACATGGCCAATGCCTTCGACAGAGTAAAGTTGTCCTTCCTTTATCAAGTGCTTCTTTCATTCAGATTTGAGAAAGATTTTGTAAATCTGATACAAGCCTGTACCCATAGCCCATGGATAGCCCCTTTGGTAAACGGGAGGCCAACATAATTCTTTAAATCTTCGAGGGGGTTGAGGCAAGGCTGCCCCCTCTCTCCATTTCTGTACATTTTAATGGCGGATACACTCAGCAGGAAGCTGGAGCAGGAAAGGATAATAGGAGTTTCCCCAGGCTTGAGAATAATGAAGGATCTTAAACCTATAAATCATGCTCTGTTTGCGTATGACTCTCTCATGCTAGGAGGAGCCTCAAACAGAGTAGCCTCTGCATTCAAGGGCACTCGTCAAGCTTACTGCAAAGTGTCTGGAGCTCTGATAAGTGAAAAGAAAAGTGTTGTCTACAGTTGGAATGCAACAGAACACGAAACACAAATGATAGCACGCACCCTGGGGTTCAAAGGGCATTCAAAATGGGAAAAGATACAGTACCTTGGGCTACCATTATCATTGGGCATAAACAAAGTCAACCTGTGGGAAGGAGTATTAACAAAAATTAAAGGTAAAATCGATACCTGGGGAGGACATTGGCTCACCCACGGAGGTAAATTAACTCTGATAAAAGCAGTCCTTTCTTCACTGCAGATCTACCAAGCGGCCTACCTCCTGGCACCTAAATCGATATCTGGGCAAATCAACAAATTGTTGAGAGACTTATTGTGGCATGGTGGGAAAGGGAACCAACGTAAGTTTCACTTGTTCATTTGGGATACAGTAAAGTGGCCTCTGAGAGAAGGCGGGCTATAGATCCGAGATCCAGCTCTTGTTAATACAGCACTTGCTTGCAAAATCTTGTGGAATATGCATAGCGACCCCATTCACCCTGTCAGCAAAACGTTAATGCACAAATACATACCAAACGCCAAAATTAGAAATCTACAAAATGCCACCAATAGGAAGAGCACGCTGCTATGGAAATTGTGCATCAAAGGGGCGTGATTCTTCACCCAAAACCTGTATCACGTCCCTGGAAATGGAAAACGAACCAATCTCTGGACATATCGGATAATGGGGAATCTGCCCCTTGCTTCAAACGCCAGCCTGACAGAAATCTGTGAATTTCTTGATCACAGAGGAATAAAGAGAATCGATGATATTTCAAAATGGGACGATAATGGCTCCTGGTCAGATTGGTAATTCGGCAATGTCCCAAATCGCCTCCTCCAGCAACTTGAAATGCTCAAAGTAGAGCTTCGAGAGGCAGCTCATGTGCATAAGACAAAAAAAGACATTTGGGGTTGGGGACCCATAGGAACATACTTCGTAGCCAAAGGCTATGCTCTGCTACAACTACAGAAAGACAGACCACTCCCTGAAAGATTTTGGATGGAGGTATGGGACTCAATGGCGATCCCCAAGGTAAATTTCTTCTTTTGGACTTTAATGCACAAAAAGATCCTAACCGGCGAAAATTTAATGAAAATAAATATTTCTGGTCCACACAGATGTTCATTATGCAAAGAATCCATGGAAACCTCAGATCATTTGTTTGTAGACTGCCATTTTGCAAACAAAGTTTGGCTTCTCATCCTCCATGGCCTCAAGGTCGTTGCCCCCACTAACATCTCAGTAGTAGATCTTTTCACAACTTGGAAGGATTGTTACCCTTCGCTCTCAATGAAAATATTATGGGCCAGAGTCTGGATCTCCATCCCCAAGTATGTGTGTTGGAAGATTTGGCTTGCAAGAAACGAGCAAATTTTCAACAATACAGCATGGACCCCCAGCATGGTAGCAGTGAAAGCAAAAGGCCTCCTCCTAGAAACTTTGAGCTCTCAAAACCACAAAACTGACATCTCGTTGCAGCAGGAGGAAAATAATTGTCTCGGTACCTCTGTGCTCACCCTTCGGATCCATAGCACTGAAAAACCCCATTTCAAAACAAAATGGAGGCTAAGAGATAATCACGACACATTCCAGAGTTGGTGGCAGAAGCAAGGAATAACTTTAGTCTTCTTCTATGGTGCCTCCAAGGGAAACCCTGGGACAGCGGGAGCTGGAGGAATCATTTACTCCAGTGAAGGGAAAATACTAGAAACCTTTTGTTGGGGACTCGGACAGCGAACCAACAACCAAGAAGAAATCTTGAGTTTGATAAAAGTCTGTCAAATAGCCAAGGAAAGAGGACATCGGGAGTTACAAGCGTTTGGAGATTCCGAAATCTTGATCAAAATGATACACTCGAGAGGACAGTTTAATGATGCTGGCCTAAACAAGAACCTGCAAAGGCTAAGACACATTCTACAAGACTTCACCTCCTTCAATTGCTATCATATACTCAGGGACTCAAACAAAGAAGCAGATAAATTAGCCAACAAAGGATGCCTCTTGGCCCAAGGAGAACTCAGCATAAATGATGAAGACCCAGTAAAAATTTGTATTCCTTGAAAATGACAACAACTTGTAAAAAAACGTAGAAGAAGTTTTTGAAGGATGTAAGGCCGCGGCCAGCTAGAATTCCCAATTAATAAAATTCATAACTGTTTTAGTTAAAAAAAAAAAAAAATTATGTTATTTACCAACAGTTAATCATGTAATTCACAATACATGAAGATTTAATGTGGAAACCCAAATGGGAGAATACCAAAAAACTTTATTTATAAAATTTGTAAGAACCAACTTACAATAGACACCAATCTGCAATAATCTTTGCAGGAACCAACCTGTAGGGTACAATAATACCCTTGTTGAGCACCAACTCAACCAATGGGCACCAACCCACAAAACTATTGTTCACATGTACCAACCCGTACGAGATACCAATCTCCTTCCTTACTTCACCCTACCACACTGAAAATATTTGTAATTAGTAGTTTTCTTCAGAAGACCTCTCCAGCATGCTCCATCATTTGTGTAATCAAACCTGAGATCATCTTCATCACTTCCATGCTTTCTTACAAACCTCAAATCCTTTGTTCTCCTCATGCTTCTTACTTTATTTTATTTTTCAACATATCCAAAACAGATTCGGGAACTTTATTTATACAACTTGTGTACTTCTGGATTTGTCCACAAAAATAAATCCATGGGGTCGACTCCAACTTCCTCTAAATTAGGATCCAAATATTCTCCCCAAAACTGGTCTTTAATTTTCTTCCACTATACGGGATCAGTTCTCTGGACAAAGTATGAACCATGATTCTCAACAATCCTTTGATCTTTCCTTGGATTAACTCTTGATGGTCGATCTTATATCCTCCATATTGGAACCACTGGGACCATTGGACTACTAAATATCACCTCTATGCATAGTATCCTTTCGATCATCTTTTTGTTTGATCTCATCCATCAATTTTTCACAACCCAACAAAACACACTATATATCCTTGATGCATAGCAACCATCTGATCATTTCTTCAATCAATTTCCTCCATTGATCTGTGATCACTTTAATTGGGACCTCTGGGATGCAGAAACACTCAACGCCCACATGATGCTCAACAACCATCGGATATATCCCTCATTAATTTATGACTATTGATCTATTATTTTCGATGGCTTGGACTCCGACCGGTCCAACAGTCCTTGGATTCATTAATAAACGTTCCAATTCCATGTCATCACTCCAAGTTACCTTACAATTAACACTTGTCTCTTCATTTATTCGTTAATGGATTATGTGTAACCCAAATAAATATACGTTTTTCATTGCATCTTGTTTTCACGCTGACCGATAGTCTAGATTTCTCCTCAGATCTGCTTTGTCAGAGTACTTCCACTACATCCAACCAATCTACTCAGACCAAATCCTTTTAATGGATGGTCCATATCTCCTTTCTATAGCTCCAATATATCAACAATTCCTATTGATTCATAGTTTCTATGAAACCTTGCACTCAAACACTCTGATGGCTCACACTTCAATTCTGATATGATGTGTGATGTGATGACTTGGCTTCCTGACATGGCATATGACATGGCCTCATCCTTTATTATTTCATGGCTTTGACATGGTAGTTGACATCATTTTGATGTCATCACAACTTTCGGCTCTTCTTCGTACACTTTGTTGACTTGGCACTCTGGCATGTGGCCACCGATGTATGGATCATATTCCAACACTCAGATGTAAAAGCATCGAAGAATAATCCTTCTTCGATACCATCAAATATTCTCAATAGGCGTTTAGAATATTGGGAAATTTTCACAGCTCCAATAAGAGGGGTATCGAAAAATATTCCATCATAGCCTTGATTTACATTTCGATACCTCTGATCCTTAAATCTGACCATGAGAGTATATTAAATTCGACCATGTGGATAAATTTTGTCCTTCTGTTTCGATTCATATCTCCTCGAGGTCTCTTATGATGGATGGTTAGATCTCCTCAATTTATCCTCCAATGAATGGTCATATCTCTTCTTTATGGATCTATTAGATCAACAGTTCATATTAATTCATAGTTTCTTGCATCGTTGGACTTCCTGTACTAGGTTACACTTTCCTGCTTTCGTGGCACTGGCCTAGTATTTACGTGGCATTATACAAAGTCTGACAAGTGGCATATGATGTGACATTTATTACCTACAAATTATTTGTCTCATGTGTCCTTCACGTGGCCCCTTCTACAAGTATTGGGTGTTGTGGCACTAACATGGACATAACGTGGCATCTAAGTTGTATCACAATCATTTGGAGTACTTCCCATCCAATCATTGGCTTAGATTTATTTGTTATTTCTCTAGTAGATCAATAGTCCATGTTGATTCAGAGCTTCTTTCACCATCACATTGGATTCTAAATTTAGGAGTGCTTATGGCCATGGATTTGGTTAGATATGGATCTAATATTTAATCTCAATCGTCCATTATTAAAATACAAACGGAAATTCTAGCACTAAAAGTTAACTCCTTTTGCACGGTTCCATGGCCCATCCATTTGCATCCGAACTAAGAGCCTTCACTCTTTCATTTTAAACTCATCAAAGTATATTTCCCTTATGCATGTGGGATATTATATTTTTCCTATGCTTCATTATCTTCACATCTGGATCGTTGATCTTGTTAAATTATCAACAATCAATGATTCATGCTTTCTCTGCTCACATAACATTCACCATAATTTAATAATTGTCAGCCAGAGATTCCCTTGATCTTATGCAACTTGGTCGTCAAACACCCTAGCAGAAATCTCATCGAAATTTAATCAACACACAGATATATATAGATTCATAGGGACCTTCTTGACTTGTTCAGTCTAGTTTTATTTTCAGCATGAAGCTTCCTTTGTCTTCTCACCTTCAATGGAAATCATCTCCCCCTATCAGTGATAGAAATGGAATTCATGATTGTTACATCAATGACAACATTATACAACACCTTGAAGTTTCCTCATCCTCAGTTCCAGTGAGCTTCCCTCTATCGAATTCAACACTTGTATTCTAGATGGTTGGATTAGAGGATTGTTTCCTTGGATCCCTCTTTATCCTTGGTGCCTTGGTTGTTTTTTATGTGCTCAACTTCAACACCTTTTCTCACATTTGAGACTCATACACTTGATAGTTCAGTGATATAGCTCTTGATGCCATCATCTCGAACATGTTTGAGATGTAATAGACCTTAGGAGGGGTTTTCCCTACAGGTATCCCCCTGCATTTACAGGTCTCAACAACTACTTCTAGATTTATAGCTTCATGGGTTGTTCTTTTGATTTCGGGCCTACAAAACTCCTTTAGCATTAGGGCCACGGTGGACTTTCCCCTATCAACTTCAATGCATCAATTCTAGGAAATGGTTTGTTGTACCTTGGTACCTATCCCCTAGTCGATGGGTGACCTTAGACCATGATGATATATTCCTCACTACTCTCAAACTTGGTTGGATCTCATGTCCTCACATTATTGAGATTCATACATGCATATTAGTTCCTCAGATTTGCTTGGCTCTGTCTCACCGTTCTCAAAGCCCTGTGATGAGATTTCCTCCATTTTACTCATGAAATACTTGTGGAGCCCCATTTATATTCAATAGGGATTATTAGGTTGTTTCCACCCCCTTCCTTCAACATGAGGGGCAATCATTTCTTGTGTACTCAGTTCAACCAATGTCGTGATGTACTTTAGATTCTCCCATCCAGATATTGTATATGAGACTGATATTTTCATGTTGATATAGTTTGGCCATCATTGTGAGAATCATGTTGTATTTGAGACTCCTTTATAATCTCTCCATTGATTTCATGAGTATTCTCGACGAGTATGGGTATTCCTACCTCATCCCATTGAGATCATATTACTCCCACTTGATGACCCTTTGTTGATAGGTGGTTTTTTGTGGCCTCTTCATTGGTTGGGCCTTCTATTCCTATCCCATGGTAGATTTTCTCCTCTTCTACAGACATGTATCCTAGTAAAAGAAAACTATAATGTGTGTTTGTCATGTGATTTTCTCCTAACCTCACACATTAGGGGGCATATTTTATCACCATTTATTTGCACACCTAACCCAAAAGGCTAACCCTTACTGATATGCACTACCATAGTCCATGTATCACTTGTCATACACACTTTCACACCGTTATTCCCTTTCATAACTTAGGAAAACCCCCTTTTCCTAAGTTATTTCACTTAATTAAAACCATTATCCCCTGTTATGCATTTTCCCCTCTTTATTTTATTTAAATTAAAGGAAAATTTCAAATTAGTGGTTAAAATGATTTGGTTAAATATAATATTTTACTATTTTGACCATAT
>ML792485.1:139208-154511 GCA_009831015.1 Picea engelmannii | reverse complement strand
AATCATTTCATACATATTTGACATGATCGAACCCTTGGTGTTGATTTCGAATCATTATTTTGGTTTTAAAACTATGCTAAAACTATTGCTCGCGCAAATGTTTGGTCCACTTACCATAGATTTCATTGATTGTTTGAATGGCATGGTTTTTTACAATGCAATAGTGATTTGAATCGTTATATGCATCGTCAGTTGTACTGTGGGAAATGACTGTGTTGCATGAGCTGAGATAGCTCCACCACCTTCGCACATTCGGTCATTAATGCTTTCCCCCTATCTCGGGTTAACTCTGTTGTTTTCGGGTAAGCCCATGACCTATCGACCCTGCGTATACTCTGTTTGAACCCTTGCCCATCCACCCTGCTCACCGTGTGCTCCCGTCTATGGCACTGGTGGTGCGCATAGAGCGAAACGGTAGCCAAACTCTGTTGTTATTCGATAATGCCCGTAAGGATTTAGAAAACAGTGGTTGGCTGGTGTTTATACAAAGGTTCGAGGGTTTCAACATTTCGGTTGCCCAACAATCCGCCCTCACCTTCGACGGGTGCAGAGCTAAATTCGGTGACATACAGCTCAAGATGAATGAAGAATTCATAAGCTCTGCTATAGGACTAGCAGCTACGGGCCAAAGGTGGTTTAAAAATTCCAAAGTTGATGAGGTGTCGTGGCCATTACTTTTCACATCAAGAAAGATTGTTTCATGTGATAAAGGTATGCCCATCACTACCCTCAAACCCAGGTGGCACGATCTTTTGGTAATTGTTAAATAGTTTGTGACCTGTGAAGGTCGGTATGGCTTGGTATTTATGTATCACCTCCAGTTATTGATGAATTTTATAGGCTATCCTTTGAATATGCCACATTACTTCTTGCGTAGTCTTTACAAAATGTCTAAAAGATTCAAGCGTGAGAAGGCTGATAGCATCCTTTTTCATCACGGCTTGATTAAACTCATTATCGTCCACCATTTGAGCTTTAGTGGTGATAATTGGCAAGCCTTCCTATCAAGGAATGACTTTGCCAATCCCAAGTCTGCTCAAATCGACAAGGTTGTGGTTACAGAAACTTTGGTTGGGCCAACCGTGCCATTTCATATCCTTCTACCCCCTGTCAAACCCTCGGATTACCCTGACATAGATCTACCCGATTCCATAACCAATCCTTGTACTAAAGACAAGACTGAGGCCGTTAAGAAGCCTGTGAGAAAGAAAGGTAAGAATGATACTACTGTCAATAGTAGGGGAAAGAAAAATGCCAGATTGATATCGAGATACACCAGGAACAAACCCAAGCCAAATGTTGATCAGAAGCCAATAGTGTTGAGCGAAGACTCAGACTCCGATATTGATCGTTTCTTAGCTGAGGAGTACCTCTATTCTCATGGCCTATGCTCTACGAAACCCTGTGACTATGTCTCTAACTTACCCCTGTGCCTCAAAAACAACCCTAACTACCCGGGAATCAAGTTGCACAAGGAAACCCCTGCTAACTTGAACAAACCCTCACCCGTGATAGTAACGCTTGAATAGAGCGTTATTACACCGATGTTCCCCTGTTGCAATCAAAGATCAAATCGTTAGAAGAATGGGTGACAGTGATGGCGAAGGAGAACGACAGGTTACAAGTCAGTGAAAAGAAACAAAAAACCACTGGTTTGATTGTCTTCAGGAATGTCGAAGTGGCAACAGCCTTTGTCAATTCAAGATTATCATGACCGAGTTTCCCAGGTATGTGTTTTGACATCAATTTTGCTTTGTAAGTTTGCTTGAATAAATTTAATTGATTGAAGTTGTTTTCAATTAGCTCTGTTCATTTTAATACATTCGAAATGATTATGTTATAGTTTGATCATCAAAAACGATTATGTTGTGGATCCTGTACAGTAGATTCATTTTGCTAAAATTAAATGTAGATATGATTTGGTTATGCGATTTTGTCGTGCCCAGCTTAGTATAAGCAATTGAATTTTTTTTTATTCTGTTTGGCTTGCTTTTGAAACAATTATGTTCGTCTGATTTAGGATAGTCAATTGGGTTTGATTTCGATTAGTTTCGTTTGTTTATAATAGACTCAAAACAACCCTATTGACTTCGATTTACCAGGAACGACTCTGTTTTGTATTGAATCAATATTCTCGTTTGGATTTTGATTACATTCAATCTGTGCAAAAGATCTATTTGCTAAAAATCGTGTAGTTGTGTTGATTGATATGATTTTGCATTATGATTGTGTCAGCCCCAAACTGTTTTGATTCGTTCCTGTTTGATTTGATTTGCAAACGATTGTTGTGTGCCGCGACTAGCATGATCGTTTGTATATGGTTGATATAGTTCTATTAATTTGAAAAACAATCCTGTTGATTTCGTTTTGATTCGACAACGATTTTGCTAATGGATGAGGCGACATAAACTATTGCATGAATGATTTGTTTAACCGGTTACAGTTTGTGTCGATTAAAATTGGTTCATAAAAATTATTTCATTTCTTTCGAATTATCTAAGTGATTCTGTTTACCCCGAATTGGTGATAACAAATGTTGAACAGAGTGCATGTATCTCAGTTACCATTCAGTTGACCATGATTTCGTTTGTTTTAATTAGCATAGAAGTTTTGATTTGAATAATTCATTTGATTTCCAATTAGAAATTAAATATTTGTTTAATAGTTTGAATATAATTCTTTAAGTTTTGGATTTATTTTAAAACGATTTTGTGCTCAAATTAGACCAGCTACAGAATCGCAAGATTCTATAGCTAGTCTTAGAATTTTGATTTTTGTTAATTTTACCAATAAAATATCACCTAAACTTGTCTATTCTTGTCCACTTTCAGGTGTATACGAATTTCAATGACCGATGGGCATGCTGTGGCAGTTTGAGAGATGTTTTTGTGATACAGTTTTGTCATAGGTTGTTAGCTTGAGTCAGAAATAGAGACTTGGGATATTATCCCCAGATTTTTGTAAAACTGCTTTGATAATTCCCACAGGGATGTTTTACCCTATGGGAGGTCTTTAAATACTTGTCATTTTTTGTAATGAACCCATCATCATCACGGTTGGGAGAACCAGATTATGGATTTATGATACAGACTGGGATAAAAGTTGATGTCTTGTAACATCTTTCGCTTTCAATATATCAAACTTTTGTTTCAAGTTTTCTTCATATCAGTTTGCAGTCAATTATCAACTACTTTAGCTATCATGATTCATTGCATGTTGATGTGATTTGATTTATATGTTGTCCATATCTGATCTCTCTTGTTTAAAAATTCAGCAATTATTTTGTTTCAGTTTAATGAATTACAGGTTTACCTTTTTCGTTAAATGAATCATTTTGCACAAATTGTTGCACAAGGATTTATCTGATTGCGACGAATTGTAAATTATAAGATTGTTGTAATTTTTTATGTCTTGTTTAACCTGTCATTTATATTTGAAGAGCACAGTTGCTTTCCATTTACGAGAAGCTTGTGGAGAATCTGGTGCGGGTTTCCTCCCACCAAACAGCTAGATCGACTATTGGATACAGGACAAGCCTAAAGCGTTACTTCAGGTCAGTTTGTTATTTGTTATTTGATAGTTGATTTATTAGTGTTATTTAAGTAGTTTAGTTAGATATATATATAGTTTAGATTCATAGTTAGAATTATTATTTTAGTTGCTTAGCTTAGATAGTTTTTATTTAATTTCTTTCTCATAAAATTATAAAAATCAAAAAACAATAGTTTCGTTGTCTTAGGACAGATTACAAATGATTTTTGCAAGTTTTAATTTAAATCTGTAAGTTGTAAATATTGTATATTTGTAATTGAAGCTGATTATGTTGATAATTAAACATTTACTTTTATAGAATTATAGTTGTATGATTTAGGTAATAGATTGTATATATGTAGTTTAGATTTGTTTATTAGTTTGTTTTAATTATTGTTTTTGTTTAGATTAGTTTATTAGTGTAGTTTTCATTTGTTTTTCTAGGACTTAGATTGACCAACGGAGCCGCTAAACCCATCAGGGTGGGTTATCCCAAACGGCTTGGGTTATTTAGACAACCCCGGACCGGATCCACTCTTCTAGTTGGTGAGCGTTCATTTTCGCCCGTCAACAAATGGCGCTAGAAGGAGGGCCTGAAATTTATTAATGGCATGAGGCAGTCGTAAGACTCCTCCACCACCTAATCACTCACCTATAGTGACAAGAAGTCATTCGAACGATAACATCCCCCCTCAAATAGAAACCACATCAAACGACGATCCACGGATCACAGTTGAGCCAACAACCCCAAATCCTACAGGTGGTGACATACAAGAGATTGTCCGCCAATCTCTTATAAGAACACATAGTGCCTTAGCCCATTTAAGGAAACCAAATCGACATTTGGACCAACCTTTAGATTTATCTGATATCAGAGAACAACTCGGAGGCACTAACCTCACTGTGAAACCTACAGATCCAATCCTCACTCCTCCTACAGGAGGATCTGGGATACCACCCTCACCACCTCCACCATCCCCTTCTTCTTCGGGAGAAGACTCTTCTGACGAAGGCAGTTCCCCTTCTCAGCCTTCCACACCACTTACACCAATGACCAACTAGAACAATCCTGCTAGACCTTGGCTCGACCAGGATGTTGTAGCCATACCTGGAGCACAGCATCCCTTACCCAAACATCTGGAGAAGTGGCCTCCCAAGTTTGACCCTGACTCTAAACAGATCGCAGAAGATCACATTAAAAATTTTATGTTAGCCATTAGACTCCACAATGTCGAGCATGAAGATGTAGTCTGTAGGTTGTTCCCCTATACTTTTGAGGGCAATGCATCTACATGGTACTTTGCCCAGCAACCCCATACTATCGTGTCTTGGGAAAAGTTTGAGTCATGCTTTTTGGAAAAGTTCAGAGACGATAAACCTCCGGAAGTCCTAGTCATCGATATTTCTAACTTAAGAATGAACCCAAAAGAGAAATTTAAAGACTTTAATCAAATATTCTTAACACTTAAGAACCGAATCCCTACGGATTCGACGCCTTCCGAGAATCTTATCATAGCATACTATACTAAATCCTTGCATCAAAGTATAGCCATTTGGGTTAAAATATCTAAGAAATCCATGTTGTTAGAGGCCTTCGAAGAGGCTAGCCAGATTGAAAAAGACATACTTAGTCTAAAATACGCTACTAGCAACGAAACAGAGACTAGTTCTTCTTCCGAAAAGAAGATCGAAATCCTCCCTAGACCTACTCAAAGTAAAGCACAACCTGAAATCTCTGATTTAGAAAACTTAACTAAAGTCGTTCAAAAACTGTCAAATCAAGTTATAGATTTGAAATGGACGGCCGAAGAAGCTTCTTCGAGCAAAGGGCCCTACAAACCCCCATTCAGGAAGCATTTTCCCACCAACCGACCCAATCCAAATTCTGAAGGCCTTAATCTAGAAAGTCTGCAATACGCCCTTCAAACAATTCTAGAAGCCCAAGATAACTTGATGCCTCCTGAGATTCCTGAGGAGGTTGTTGAACAAGAGACATTTCAAGAATAAGAATCTTCTCCAAACATTTTTGGACAATTCTCGGATAGCATCTTTTAAGCTAACTTCGAGACGGTTCATCCTTACAATACTAGGAGTAAGACAGCAAGTAAACCTTCTACTGAAAACAATACGACTTTTCCCCCCAAACAATCTAAACCAGCTGAGACTAAACAGAGTCATGTAAACCCCAACTTAGATTATGATTTAGTTGAAGATCTTAAAAAGTTAAGGGCCAACATTTTTTTTTATGAGTTATTAAAATTTCCATTTCTACTACAAAAAATGTTACAGAATATCGCAGAGAATGGAAAAAATGGTAATTCAAGCAGTAGCAAGGTTGTTCAGAACAAAGTTCCTCAGAAGACTTCCACTAAGAATAATCCTGATCCTCAAGACAAAGGAAGCCTTCCTGTAAATAATATAAATAAGGTAGATAAAGTAGCTTTAGAAACTGCGAGTAAAAAAACGCAAGCTACCACCCTTAGTACTCATAGAAATGTACCTCCATTTTTGTTAACTTTCAAAATCTTTAATAGAAATGTGCACAATTGTATGGTAGACTCAGGAGTGTCATCCAATGTGATGCCATGGTCTGTGTGTCAGAAGATTACCGCTGAAGTTGAACCATCCACTTTAAAAATCATCCATCTTGATCGAACCAGTGTTAAAGTTGTAGGCAAATTAAGAAATGTGCTTATAAGATTATCGTCTAACCCCAAAGTTCATCAAGTCATTGATATTATTGTTGTGGATATTCCAGAAGTGTATGGTCTTTTTTTAAGCAGGGACTAGTCGGAGCAAATACACGGCTATTTCGCAACAGATTGGTCTCACCTGTGGCTTCCAGAGAACGGCAAGCCCAACAAAATCAAGGTAAATTGTGAACGCTACCTTAAGTTCATGGTCACAGATTTGAATGATCCCAACGAACTATTTACACCTTATGTTGATTCACCCTAGATACAATCGATGGATACCTTCTTCGGCAATTTCATGGCCGAGGCTTCAGCTATCACCAACCTAGAACAACAGTCCGAGATTGTGGCATATGTGCAGCCAGCAGCTTCTACACAACGGTCTCATGCACCCGATAAAAATCAAATTTGGTCTCTTTATTTTGACAAGTCAAATTCCAAAGAAGGAGCTGGTGCAAGTTGCGTCATTATTGATCCCTCAGGTAACAAAACCCTAATTGCATGTAGGCTATAATTTGAATGTACTAATAACACAACAGAATATGAGGCTTTACTCCAGGGTCTCAGAAAAGCTTTAGACATGAACATTCAAAACTTGACTGTCTTTGGCGATTCTGAAATTGTGGTTAGACAGGTAAGAGATTCTATCCACTGTCTGTCTCCGCATCTTAAAATCTACCAATCCGAGGTATGGAATTTAATGAATAATTTTTTTGCTTTCAATATAAATTCTATTCCTAGATTGAATAATTCTGAAGTTGATCTATTAGCTAACGTAGCTTCTAAACTCTTTCCTGCAGAAGGCTTGTCCCCAGATGCATTCTCCGTCGAACTGTTGTTCAGGCCATCCGTTCCCGACAACATCATGAATTGGAGAGTCTTCGACGATGATCAGCAGATTATTAGCTTCCTGCATATGGAGGAAACTTTTCAAGGCGCGGTGATAGACGAATGCACTCACGACGACAATTTGTGCGATTTCACGGTAATACTAGATCCGAGAACTCTTGAATCTTCATCGGACATGGTAAATTCGATCCCTAAATATGTAGTTAGATTAGAGAAATTTTACGATCTTCAAGATAAATTCAAAAAATCGGTCAATTGTAAAACCAATAGTTCCTCTTTATCATATGAAAAAGTGAATTTAGGAACTAATGACAATCCGCAGTGCATTAATTTAGGGGTGGGGTGTTCTGAACAAGAAAAAGCTGCATTTATTAGATTGTTCAAAGAATTTAAAGATGTCTTTGCGTGGACGTATGATGACCTTAGAAATTTCGACCCTAACATCATACAACACGTCATTCCTATGAAACCCCAAACCTTACCCTTTCAACAAAAATTAAGAAAAATGCACCCTAAGCTCGAACCGACCGTCAAAAAAGAATTAAATAAGCTCCTAAATGCTAAGATATTTTTCCCTGTTAGGCACACTCAATGGGTTTCTAACCTTGTCCCTGTCCGGAAGAAAAGTGGGGAAATCCGACTATGCGTCGATTTCTGAAACCTTAACAGAGCGTCTGATAAAGACAACTATCATGTCCCACCCATGGAACAGATCCTTCAACAAGTATCTGGTTCTGAGAGGCTATCTTTATTGGATGGTTTCTCGGGGTACAACCAAGTCCTGATGTCTCCTCCAGACCAACTTAAAACTACCTTATGCACTCCATGGGGCACCTTCGCTTATCGAAAAATGCCCTTTCGATTGATTAATGCCGGTGCCACTTTCCAGAGAGTGATGGACATCGCTTTCCGAGGCTTAATCAATCAATCTGTCCTATTTTACTTAGATGATGTTACTGTATTTTGCAAAAACAAAACCGATCATCTAGCTCATTTAAGAGCCGTTCTACAGCGATGTCGTAAATACAGCATTTCCTTGAATCCTAAAAAATCCATCTTTGGAGTAGAACAGGGTAAACTCTTAGGATTTATTGTGTCAAGAAAAGGGATGATTATCGACCCCAAAAGGACTCAAGTCATCTTTAAACTTCCCCCTCCTACTTCCAAAAATTCCATGCAGTCTTTCTTAGGCCAGATAAACTTTGTGAGGAGATTCGTCCCCAACTTCTCCAAAATGGTCATACCTTTACAGAATTTAATTAAGAAAGACGCACCATATCATTGGGGACCCTTAGAAAATGAAGATTTTAATGCAATAAAAAAGGCCATAATAGACGCTCCTTCTCTCATGGGCCCCGACTTTTCCCAAGACTTCACGCTCTACACTTTTGCTTATGACCGTTCCTATGTTGTCATCCTAACTCAAAAGAACGTTGAAAACAATGAAGTACATATTGCCTTTATGAGCTCTGCTTTCAAAGGCGTTGAACTTAATTACCCAGCGGTAGATCAGCAAGCCTACGCTATTTTCAAAGCAGTCCAGAACTTTTGGTCTTATCTTTTGAAATCTAGGACGAAAGTTATTGTCCCTTATCCAGCCGTCAGGAACCTGTTAGTGCAGAAAGAACTAGGAGAAAAGAGGGATAACTGGGTCACCTCCTTTCAGGAGTATGACATAGAAATTACCCCAGCTCAAATAGTGAGAGGCCAAGGGTTATGCAAGTTCTTTGTTGATTCAGCAGTGAAACAACAAGAAGAAAGAGATAGGTCAAACCTAGGACAGCACGATCAAAATGTAATATGTTGTGCACAAAACTCTGTCAGTCCCTGGTATGACGATATAAAATTATGTCTTGAACATGGGTCAGCCCCCCGTCACCTGGATCCCACTAAAAGAAGAGCGTTGAAATTAAAGTCTGCCTCCTTTCATTTTATTAATGGTATTTTGTTTCGTCAAAATTTTGATGGCGTACTGATGCGTTGTCTTGAGAAAGACGAAGCAGAAAAAGTCTTACTAGAGTTGCATGCAGGAGAAGCTGGTTGTCATTTTGGTGGTGACACCACTGCCCATAAAATTTTGAGAGCCGGTTATTACTGGCCCACACTTTTTAGAGACGCACATGCCTTGTTTCGTAAGTTTACTGTTTGTCAAAAAGCATCAGGGCGGTTACAGAAACCAGCCTTTCCTTTGCAGCCTGTTTCAGTAGACTCTCCTTTTCAGCAGTGGGACCTTGATATCATAGGTCTAATTAATCCACCATCCTCACAACAACATAATTTTATCATAACAGCCACAGATTACTTTACCCGGTGGTCTGAAGTTGCCGCATTAAGAACTGTGAATACCAGTCAGGTAATTGCCTTTCTAAATTCGAATATTATCACTCGTTTTGGTATCCCTGACTGTTTAGTATTTGACAACGCTTCTTATTTTTCATCTCTTGAGATGAGCGAGTTCGCTTTAGAAAAAGGAATTAAATTGAAGTATTCTGCTAGCTATTACCCCCAAGGCAATGGATTGGAAGAGTCAACAAATAAGAACTTGATTAAAATCATCAAAAGAACAGTATCTGAAAATCACAAAAACTGGCACAATGCAATGTTGAACGCAATCTGGGTTGATAGGGTAACACCAAAAACTGTTGTAGGTAACTCCCCCTTTTTTCTCGTTTACGGCAGAGAAGCAATTCTGCCACCACACATTCTTCTCCCTTTGCTACAGTTATCGCAGAAAATACAAGAAGAAATTGTCCCCCTTTGGAAAACCGAATTAACGCTTTAATGAAACTAGAAGAGGTAAGAGCCCAAGCTAAACATAATTTAGATCAGCATCAACTAATGGTTAAAACTTGGTTTGATTCTAACTCTGCCTCTGATAGGAACTTTGAAGTAGGTGATCTTGTCTTGAAATGGGACAACCTACATGAGGGAAAGGGAGAGCACATGAAATTTCAAAACTTATGGCTTGGACCATTTTTAATTGCTGAGAAGTTGGGTCCCAGCTCTTTCCAATTGCAGAATCTAGAGGGGCATCCTGACACCTATCCGGTGAATGGCCAGTCTCTAAAAAGATATTTCGCTTGATGACAACCCTTTGTATACTATGTACATATTTTTTCTTTTGTTTGCCTTTCTTTCACGGTTTTGTCTTTGATTTTCCTCTACACTTATCAGTTTTGTTGCTGGAAATACACACGTGTCTGCATGCTGAACTGTTCAGACAAAGAAAACAGAATAATTCTTTCGCTGAAATGACTGTTGAAAAATTGTGTAAACATCAATTGTATACTTCTGAAATTTACATCTGTGTTGGCAAAGACTGTTGTTTGAAAGAAGTTAACTGATTTCAATCTGTGAGTAAAGCTTGTCACGATCATCCATTATCTTTTTACGATGTCCCTATTCCTTAAGGGAATGACTCAAAAGATGTCTCCCTGCCTTTGAAAGTTGGTTCTATAAACAAACCACCTCTGGATCTTAATGAAGGACAGTTCTAAAAAATTATGTTGAGGTCTGTAAAATATATATATATATATATATATATATGCTAAAATGTCACAATTTTCAGCGTCACCCCGCTCAATTATATATCTTTAGAAAAAAACAAAATAAATCAATAAAAGAGTTGTGGGAAGTGATTGTAAACCCGTTGGGATGCTGAACAGGTCTGCTGGCAGTGGGTAAATGCATGCATGACGCCAAGACAACTTCGTCGGGGTACTGAACAGGCCTGCTGGCAGCGAAGCAATGTCGGGTATATGAAAATTTGCAAATATGAAACCTCTTTCCCTTAAAACATCCTTTATTCTGATCTGGAACTTCTTGGCAGGATACGGATATCAGAGTGGGTTAAATGGCAACCCTGTCAAGGCTATGGACGCCTGCTGGCAGCAGTGGCTCTGTCATCAGCATTGGGGATTTTATCTTTAATATCGTGGCTCTCTTATCTTAAGACTGTTATCAATTTTCATCCTGTAAACACTGCTGTAATATTTGGTTAATGATGATGTTCATACGATTTTCTGGTTGTTATTTTTGAGTTAGAATTTTTTTCATTATCATAATCTGAATTTGTTCTTTTGGCAGAGATAACTGCTTCTACCAGTGTGTCGCCATTGTTGGGAGCCAATTCACATTTTTATACTGTCCTTATAAGCTGCCTACACCATTGTTCTGCAAACTTTGATTTTCGTCGCAATCCTCGGAATAAAATAACACCATTATTTTATTACGTTATTTTCACACCTGCCTTTGTTCTTGTTTTCACGACTGCAAGCGTGAAAACTTTGATTTCGAAGTCATATTAACCGTCACTGGATTGTTATGATCACTCTTGTCTATATGTTCATTGTGCTTCCAATTTAATTATGGTGATACAATTGGCAAGACCCCAAGATTCTTTACTCATTTGGCATTTTTGTTGTTAATATGATTTCAATTTTTATGAGGCTGTGATGAGTTGTTAAGGATTGTGATTCAATCGTTGATTTATTGGTGGTTTGATTTCTATGTTCTTTCATCGATTTCTTTGACATATTGGTTTCATGAAAATACATTGACGTGGTGGTTAGACCCTTGGTATAAATCATTTCATACATATTTGACATGATCGAACCCTTGGTGTTGATTTTGAATCATTATTTTGGTTTTAAAACTATGCTAAAACTATTGCTCGCTCAAATGTTTGGTCCACTTACCATAGATTTCATTGATTGTTTGAATGGCATGGTTTTTGACATATGCAATGGTGATTCGAATCGTTATATGCGTCGTCGGTTGTACTGTGGGAAATGATTGTTTTGCATGAGCTGAGCTAGCTCCACCACCTTCGCACATTCGGTCATTAATGCTTTCCCCCTATCCCAGGTTAACTATGTTGTTTTCGGGTAATCCCATGAGTTATCGACCCTGCGTATACTCTGTTCGAACCCTTGCCCATCCACCCTGCTCACTGTGTGCTCCTATCTATGGCACCGGTGGTGCGCATAGAGCCAAACGGTAGCCAAACTCTGTTGTTATTCGATAATGCTCGTAACGATTTAGAAAATAGTGGTTGGCTGGTGTTTATACAAAGGTTTGAGGGTTTCAACATTTCGGTTTCCCAACAATTCACCCTCACCTTCAATGGGTGCAGAGCTAAAGTCGGTGACATACATCTCGAGCTGAATGAAGAATTCATAAGATCTGCTACAGGACTAGCAGCTACGGGCCAAAGGTGGTTTAAAAATTCCAAAGTTGATGAGGTGTTGTGGCCATTACTTTTCACATCAAGAAAGATTGTTTCATGTGATAAAGGTATGCCCATCACTACCCTCAAACCCAGGTGGCACGATATTTTGGTAATTGTTAAACAGTTTGTGACCTGTGAAGGTCGGTATGTCTTGGTATTTCTGTATCACCTCTGGTTTTTGATGAATTTTATAGGCTATCCTTTGAATATGCCACATTAATTATTGCGTAGTCTTTACAAAATGTCTAAAAGTTTCAAGCGCGAGAAGGCTGATAGCAGCCTTTTTCATCACGACTTGATTAAACTCATTATCGTCCACCATTTGAGCCTTAGTGGAAATAATTGGCAAGCCTTCCTATCAAGGAATGGCTTTGCCAATCCCGAATCTTCTCAAATCGACAAGGTTGTGGTTACGGAAACTTTGGTTGGGCCAGCCATGCCATTTCATATCCTTCTACCCCCTGTCAAACCCTCGGATTACCCTGACATAGATCTACCCGATGCCATAACCAATCCTTGTACTAAAGACAATACTGAGGCCATTAAGAAGCCTGTGAGAAATAAAGGTAAGAATGATACTACTGTCAATAGTAGGGGAAAGAAAAATGCCCGATTGATATCGAGATACGCCAGAAACAAACCCAAGACAAACGTTGAACAGAAGCCAATAGTGTTGAGAAAAGACTCGGACTCCGATATTGAGTGTTTCTTAGCTGAGGAGTACCCATATTCTCATGGCCTATTCTCTACGAAACCCTATGACTATGTCTCTAACTTACCCCCGTGCCTCAAAAACAACCCTAACTACCCGGGAATCAAGCTGCACAAGGAAACCCCTGCTAACTTGAACAAACCCTCACCCGTGATACCAAAGCCCAATCAATCACCATGCGTCCAATGTAACGCTTGGATAGAGCATTATTACACTGGCATTCCCCTGTTGCAATCAAAGATCAAATAGTTAGAAGAACGGGTGACAGTGCTGGCAAAGGAGAACGACAAGTTACAAGCAAGTGAAAAGAAACAAAAGACCACCGGTTCGATTGTCTTCAAGAATGTCGAAGTGGAAACAGCCTTTGTCAATTCAAGATTATCATGACCGAGTTACCCAGGTATGTGTTTTGACATCAATTTTGCTTTGTAAGTTTGCTTGAATTAATTTAATTGATTGAATTTGTTTTCAATTAGCTTTGTTCATTTTAATACATTCAAAATGATTATGTTATAGTTTGATCATCAAAAACGATTATGTTGTGGATCCTGTACAGTAGATTCATTTTGCTAAAATTAAATGTAGATATGATTTGGTTATGCGATTTTGTCATGCCCAGCTTAGTATAAGCAATTGATTTGTTTTTTATTCTATTTGGCTTGCTTTTGAAACAATTATGTTCATCTGATTTAGGATATTCAATTGGGTTTAATTTCGATTAGTTTCATTTGTTTCTAATAGACTCAAAACAACCCTGTTGACTTCAATTTACCAGGAATGACTCTGTTTTATATTGAATCAATATTCTCGTTTGGATTTTGATTACATTCGACCTGTGCAAAAGATCTATTTGCTAAAAATCGTGTAGTTGTGTTGATTGATACAATTTTGCATTATGATTGTCTCGGCCCCAAACTGTTTCAATTCGTTCCTGTTTGAATTGATTTGCAAATGATTGTTGTGTGCCAAGACTAGCATGATCGTTTGTATATGTTTGATATAGTTCTATTAATTTGAAAAATGATCCTGTTGATTTCGTTTTGATTCGACAACGATTTTGCTAATGGATGAGGCAACATAAACTATTACATGAATGATTTGTTTAACCGGTTACAGTTTGTGTCGATTAAAATTGGTTCATAAAAATGATTTCATTGCTTTCGAATTATCTAAGCGATTCTGTTTACCCCGAATTGGTGATAACAAATGTTGAACAGAATGCATGTATCTCAGTTACCATTCAGTTGACCATGATTTCATTTGTTTTAATTAGCATATAAGTTTTGATTTGAATAATTCATTTGATTTCCAATTAGCAATTAAATATTTGTTTAATAGTTTGAATATAATTCTTTAAGTTTTGGATTGATTTTAAAACGATTTTGTGCTCAATTTAGACTAGCTACAGAATCGCAAGATTCTGTAGCTAGTCTTAGAATTTTGATTTTTGTTAATTTTACCAATAAAATATCACCTAAACTTGTCTATTCTTGTTCACTTTCAGGTGTATACGAATTTTAATGACTGATGGGCATGTTGTGGCAGTTTGAGAGATGTTTTTGTGATACATTTTTTTCATAGGTTGTTAGCTTGAGTCAGAAATAGAGACTTGGGATATTATCCCCAGATTTTTGTAAAACTGCTTTGATAATTCCCACAGGGATGTTTTACCCTGTGGGAGGTCTTTAAATACTTGTTATTTTTTGTAATGAACCCATCATCATCATGGTTGGGAGAACCAGATTATGGATTTATGATACAGACTGGGATGAAAGTTGATGTCTTGTAACAGCTTTCGCTTTCAATATATCAAACTTTTGTTTCAAGTTTTCTTCATATCAGTTTGCAGTTAATTATTGACTACTTTAGCTATCATGATTCATTGCATTTTGATGTGATTTGATTTATATGTTGTCCATATTTGATCTCTCTTGTTTAAAAATTCAGCAATTATTTTGTTTCAGTTTAATGAATTACAGGTTTACCTTTTTCGTTAAATGAATCATTTTGCACAAATTGTTGCACAAGGATTTATCTGATTGCGACGATTTGTAAATTATAAGATTGCTGTAATTTTTTATGTCTTGTTTGTCCTGTCATTTATATTTGAAGAGCACAGCTGCTTTCCGTTTACGAGAAGCTCGTGGAGAATCTGGTGCGGGTTTCCTCCCACCAAACAGCTAGATCGACTATTGGATACAGGATAAGCCTGAAGCGTTACTTCAGGTCAGTTTGTTATTTGTTATTTGATAGTTAATTTATTAGTGTTATTTAAGTAGTTTAGTTAG
>ML792485.1:118449-139039 GCA_009831015.1 Picea engelmannii | reverse complement strand
CTTAGATAGTTTTTATTTAACTTCTTTCTCATAAAATTATAAAAATAAAAAAACAATAGTTTCGTTGTCTTAGGACAGATTACAAATGATTTTTGCAGGTTTTAATTTAAATCTGTAAGTTGTAAATATTGTATATTTCTAATTGAAGCTGATTCTGTTGATAATTAAACATTTACTTTTATAGAATTATAGTTGTATGATTTAGGTAATAGATTGTATATATGTAGTTTAGATTTGTTTATTAGTTTGTTTTAATTATTTTTTTTATTTAGATTAGTTTATTAGTGTAGTTTTCATTTGTTTTTCTAGGACTTAGATCGGCCAACGGAGCCGCTAAACCCGTCAGGGTGGCTTATTCCAAACGGCTTGGGTTATTTAGACAACCCCGGACCCGATCCACTCTTCCAGTTGGCGAGCGTTCATTTTCGCCCGTCAACAAATGGCGCTAGAAGGAGGGCCTGAAATTTATTAATGGCACGAGGTGGTTGTAAGACTCCTCCACCACCTAATCGCTCACCTATAGTGACAAGAATTCATTCGAACGATAACATCCCCCATCAAATAGAAACCACATCAAACGACAATCCACGGATCACAGTTGAGCCAGCAACCCCAAATCCTACAGGTGGTGACATACAAGAGATTGTCTGCCAATCTCTTATAAGAACACATAGTGCCTTAGCCCGTTTGAGGCAACCAAATCGACCTTTGGACCAACCTTTAGATTTCTCTAATTTCAGATAAAAACTCGGAGGCACTAACCTCACTGTGAACCCTACAGATCCAATCCTCACTCCTGCTGCAGGAGGATCTGGGATACCACCCTCACCACCTCCATCATCCCCTTCTTCTTCGGGAGAAGACTCTTCTGAAGAAGGCAGTTCCCCTTCTTAGCCTTCCACACTGCTTACACCAATGACCAACCAGAACAATCCTACTAGACCTTGGCTCGACCAGGATGCAGTAGCCGTACCTAGAGCACAACATCCCTTACCCAAACATCCGGAGAAGTGGCTTCCCAAGTTTGACCCTGACTCTAAACAGATCGCAGAAGATCACATTAAAAATTTTATGTTAGCCATTAGACTCCGCAATGTCGAGCATGAATACGTAGTATGTAGGTTGTTCACCTATACTTTTGAGGGAAATACATCTACATGGTACTTTGCCCAGCAACCCCATACTATCGTGTCTTGGGAAAAGTTCGAGTCATCCTTTTTGGAAAAGTTCGGAGACGATAAACCTCAGAAAGTCCTAGTCATCGAGCTTTCTAACTTAATAATGAACCCAAAATAGAAATTTAAAGACTTTAATCAAAGATTCTTAACACTTAAGAACCGAATCCCTACGGATTCGATGCCTGCCGAGAATCTTATCATAGCATACTATATTAAATCCTTGGATCAAAGTATATCCATTTGGGTTAAAAGATCTAAGAAATCCACGTTGTTAGAGGCCTTCGAAGAGGCTAGCCAAATTGAAAAAGACATACTTATTCTAAAATACGCTACTAGCAACGAAATAGAGACTAGTTCTTCTTCTGAAAAGAAGATCGAAATCCTCCCTAGACCTACTCAAAATAAAGCACAACCTGAAAGCTCTGATTTAGAAAACTTAACTAAAGTCGTTCAAAAACTATCAAATCAAGTTATAGATTTGAAAAGGATGGCCGAAGAAGCTTCTTCGAGCAAAGGGCCCTACAAACCCCCGTTCAGGAAGCCTTTTCCCACCAACCGACCCAATCCAAATTCGAAGGCCTTAATCTAGAAAGTCTGCAATACGCCCTTCAAACAATTCTAGAAGCCCAAGATAACTTGATGCCTCCTGAGATTCCTGAGGAGGTTGTTGAACAAGAGACATTTCAAGAAGAAGAATCTTCTCCAAACATTTTTGGACACTTCTCGGATAGCATCTTTCAAGCTAACTTCGAGACGGTTCATCCTTACAATACTAGGAGTAAGACAGCAAACACTACGACTTTTCCCCCCAAGCAATCTAAACCAGCTGAGACTAAACAGAGTCATGTAAACCCCAACTTAGATTATGATTTAGTTGAAGATATTAAAAAGTTAAGGGCCAACATTTCTGTTTATGAGTTATTAAAATTTAAATTTCTGCGACAAAAAATGTTACAGAATATCGCAGAGAATGGAAAAAATGGTAATTCAAGCAGTAGCAAGGTTGTTCAGAACAAAGTTCCTCAGAAGAATTCCACTAAGAATAATCTTGATCCTCAAGACAAAGGAAGCCTTCATGTAAATAATGTAAATAAGGTAGATAAAGTAGCTTTAGAAACTGCGAGTAAAAAAACGCAAGCTACTACCCTTAGTACTCGCAGAAATGTACCTCCATTTTTGTTAACTTTTGAAATCTTTAATAGAAATGTGCACAATTGTATGGTAGACTCAGGAGCGTCATCCAATGTGATGCCATGGTTTGTGTGTCAGAAGATTAACGCTGAAGTTGAACCATCCACTTTAAAAATCATCCAGCTTGATCGAACCAGTGTTAAAGTTGTAGGCGAATTAAGGAATGTGCTTATAAGATTATCGTCTAACCCCAAAGTTCATCAAGTCATTGATATTATTGTTGTGGATATTCCAGAAGTGTATGGTCTATGTTTAAGCAGGGACTGGTCGAAGCAGATACACGGCTATTTCGCGACAGATTGGTCTCACCTGTGGCTTCCAGAGAACGGCAAGCCCAACAAAAACAAGGTAAATCGTGAACGCTACCTTAAGTTCATGGTCACAGATTTGAATGATCCCAATGAACCATTTACGCCTTCTGTTGATTCACCTGAGATACAAGGGATGGATACCTTCTTTGGCAATTTCATGGTCGAGGCTTCAGTTATCACCAACCCAGAACAACAGTCTGAGATTGTGGCATATGTGCATCCAACAACTTCTACACAACGGTCTCATGCACCCGATAAAAATCAAATTTGGTCTCTTTATTTTGACGGGTCAAAGTCCAAAGAAGGAGCTGGTGCAGGTTGCGTCATTATTGATCCCTCGGGTAACAAAACCCTGATTGCATGTAGGCTAGAATTTAAATGTACTAATAACACAGCAGAATATGAGGCTTTACTCCAGGGTCTCATAAAAGCTTTAGACATGAACATTCAAAACTTGACTGTCTTTGGCGATTCCGAAATCGTGGTTAGACAGGTAAGAGATTCTATCCACTGTCTGTCTCTGCATATTAAAAGATACCAATCTGAGGTATGGAATTTAATGAATAAGTTTTATGCTTTCAATATAAATTCTATTCCTAGATTGAATAATTTTGAAGCTGATCTATTAGCTAACATAGCTTCTAAACTCTTTCCTGCAGAAGGCTTGTCCCTAGATGCATTCTTCGTTGAACTATTGTTCAGACCATCCGTTCTCGACAACATCACGAATTGGAGAGTCTTCAACGACGATCAGCAGATTATTAGCTTCCTACATATGGAGGAAACTTTTTAAGGCGCGGTGATAGACGAATGCACTCACGACGACAATTTGCGCGATTTCACGGTAATACCAGATCCGAGAACTCCTGAATCTTCATCAGACATGGTAAATTCGATCCCTAAATCTATAGTTAGATTAGAGAAAGTTTACGATCTTCAAGATAAATTCAAAAAATCGGTCAATTGTAAAACCAATAGTTCCTCTTTATCATATGAAAAAGATAATTTAGGAACTAATGACAATCTGCAGTGCATTAATTTAGGGGTGGGGTGTTCTGAACAAGAAAAAGATGCATTTATTAGATTGTTCAAAGAATTTAGAGATGTCTTTGCGTGGATGTATGATGACCTTAAAAATTTCGACCCTAACATCATACAACACGTCATTCCTATGAAACCCCAAACCTTACCCTTTCAACAAAAATTAAGAAAAATTCACCATAAGCTCGAACCGACCGTCAAAAAAGAATTAAATAAGCTCCTAAATGATAAGATAATTTTCCCTGTTAGGCACACTCAATGGGTTTCTAACCTTTTCCCTGTCCGAAAGAAAAGTGGGGAAATCCGACTATGCATCGATTTCTGAAACCTTAACAGAGCGTCTGATAAAGACAACTATCATGTCCCACCCATGGAATAGATCCTTCAACAGGTATCTGGTTCTGAGACGCTATCTGTATTGGATGGTTTCTCAGGGTACAACCAAGTCCTGATGTCTCCTCCAGACCAACTTAAAACTACCTTCTGCACTCCATGGGGCACCTTCTCTTATCGAAAAATGCCCTTTGGATTGATTAATGTTGGTGCCACTTTCCAGAGAGCGATGGACATCACTTTCCGAGGCTTAATCAATCAGTCCGTCGTAGTTTACTTAGATGATGTTACTGTATTTTCCAAAAACAAAACCGATCATCTAACTCATTTAAGAGTCGTTCTACAGCGATGTCGTAAATACGGCATTTCCTTGAATCCTAAAAAATCCATCTTTGCAGTAGAACAGGGTAAACTCTTAGGATTTATTGTGTCAATCAAAGGGATGATTATCGACCCCGAAAGGACTCAAGTCATCTTGAAACTTCCTCCTCCTACTTCCAAAAAGTCCATGCAGTCTTTCTTAGGCCAGATAAACTTTGTGAGGAGATTCGTCCCCAGATTCTCCGAAATGGTCAGACCTTTACAGAATTTAATTAAGAAAGACGCACAATATCATTGGGGACCCTTAGAAAATCAATCTTTTAATGCAATAAAAAAGGCCATAATAGACGCTCCTTCTCTCATGAGCCCCGACTTTTCCCAAGACTTCACGCTCTACACTTTTGCTTCTGACCATTCCTATGCTACCGTCCTAACTCAAAAGAACGTTGAAAACAATGAAGTACCTATTGCCTTTATGAGCTCTGCTTTCAAAGGTGTTGAACTTAATTACCCAGCGGTAGATCAGCAAGCCTACATTGTTTTCAAAGCAGTCAAGCAATTCTGGTCTTATCTTTTTAAAATCTAGGACGAAATTTATTGTCCGTTATCCAGCCGTCAGGAACCTATTAGTGCAGAAAGAACTAGAAGAAAAGAGGGCTAACTGGGTCACCTCCTTGCAGGAGTACGACATAGAAATTACCCCAGCTCAAATAGTGAGAGGCCAAGGGTTATGCAAGTTAGTTGTTGATTCAGCAGCGGGACAGCAAGAAGAAAGCGATAGGTCAAACCTAGGACAGCACGATCAAAATGTAATCTGTTGTGCACAAAACTCTGTCAGTCCCTGGTATGAAGATATAAAATTCTGTCTTGAACATGGGTCAGCCCCCCGTCACCTGGACCCCACTAAAAGAAGAGCGTTGAAATTAAAGTATGCCTCCTTTCATTTGATTAATGGTATTTTGTTTCATCAAAATTTTGATGTCGTACTGATGCATTGTCTTGAGAAAGACAAAGCAGAAAAAGTCTTACTAGAGTTGCATGCAGGAGAAGATGGTGGTCATTTTGGTGGTGACACCACTGCCCATAAAATTTTGAGAGCCGGTTATTACTGGCCCACACTTTTTAGAGACGCCCATGCCTTGTGTCGTAAGTATATTGTTTGTCAAAAAGCATCAGGGCAGTTACAGAAACCAACCTTTCCTTCGCAGCCCGTTTCAGTAGACTCTCCTTTTCAGCAATGGGGCCTTGATATCATAGGTCCAATTAATCCACCATCCTCACAACAGCATAATTTTATCATAACAGCCACAGATTACTTTACCCGGTGGTATGAAGTTTCCTCATTAAGAACTGTGAATACCATTCAGGTAATTGCCTTTCTAAATTCGAATATTATCACTCGTTTTGGTATCCCTGACTGTTTAGTATTTGACAATGCTTCTTATTTTTCGTCTCTTGAGATGAGCGAGTTCACTTTAGAAAAATGAATTAAATTGAAGTATTATGCTAGCTATTACCCCCAAGGAAATGGATTGGCAGAGTCAACAAGTAAGAACTTGATTAAAATCATCAAAAGAACGGTATCTGAAAATCACAAAAACTAGCGCAATGAACTGTTGAACGCAATCTGGGCTAATAGGGTAACACCAAAAATTGTTGTAGGTAAGTCCCCCTTTTTTCTCGTTTATGGAAGAGAAGCAATTCTGCCACCACACATTCTTCTCCCTTCGCTACAGTTATCGCAGAAAATACAAGAAGAAGATTGTCCCCCTTTGGAAAACCAAATTAACGCTTTAATGAAACTAGAAGAGGTAAGAGCCCAAGCTAAACGTAAGTTAGATCAGCATCAACTAATGGTTAAAAGCTGGTTTGATTCTAAATTTGCCTCTGATAGGAACTTCGAAGTAGGTGATCTTGTCTTGAAATGGGACAAACCGCATGAGGGAAAGGGAGAGCACATGAAATTTCAAAACTTATGGCTTGGACCGTTTTTAATTGCTGAGAAGTTGGGTCCCAGCTATTTCCGATTGCAGAATCTAGAGGGGCAGCCTGACACTTATCCGGTGAATGGCCAGGCTCTTAAAAGATATTTCGCTTGATGACAACCCTTTGTATACTATGTACATATTTTTTCTTTTGTTTGCCTTTCTTTCACTATTTTGGCTTTGATTTTCCTCTACACTTATCAGTTTTGTTGCTGGAAATACACACGTGCCTGCATGCTGAATTGTTCAGACAAAGAAAACAGAATAATTCTTTCGCTGAAATGACTGTTGAAAATTTTTGTAAACATCAATTGTATACTTATGAAATTTACATCTGTGTTGGCAAAGACTGTTGTTTGAAAGAAGTTAACTGATTTCAATATGTGAGTAAAGCTTGTCACAATCATCCATTATCTTTTTACGCTGTCCCTATTCCTTAAGGGAATGACTCAGAAGATGTCTCCCTACCTTTGAAAGTTGGTTCTGTAAACAGACCACCTCTGGATCTTAATGAAGGACAGTTATAAAAAAATCTGTTGAGGTCTGTAAAATATATATATATGCTAAAATGTCACAATTTTCAGCGTCACCCCGCTCAATTATATATCTTTAGAAAAAACAAAATAAATCAATAAAAGAGTTGTGGTAAATGCTTGTAAACCCGTCGGGATGCTGAACAGGTCTGTTGGCAGCGGGTAAATGCATGCATGACACCAAGACAACTTCGTCGGGGTACTGAACAGGCCTGTTGGCAGTGAAGCAATGTCGGGTATATGAAAATTTGCAAATATGAAACCTCTTGCCCTTAAAATGCCCTTTATTCTGATCCAGAACTTCTAGGCAGGATTAGGATATCAGAGTGGGTTAAATGGAAACCCTGTTGAGACTATGGACGCCTGCTGGCAGCAGTGGGTCTGTCAACAGTATTGGGGATTTTATCTTTAATATCGTGGCTCGCTTATCTTAAGACTGTTATCAGTTTTCATCCTTTAAATACTGCTGGAATATTTGGTTAATTATGATGTTCATACGATTTTCTGGTTGTTATTTTTGAGTTAGAATTTTTTTCATTATTATAATCTGAATTTGCTCTTTTGACAGAGATAACTGCTTCTACCAGTGTGTCACCATTGTTGGCAGCCAATTCACATTTTTATACTGTCCTTATAAGCTGCCTACACCAGTGTTTTGCAAACTTTGATTTTCCTCACAATCCTCGGAATAAAATAACACCATTATTTTATTGCGCTATTTGCACACCTGCCTTTGTTCTTGTTTTCACGACTGCAAGCGTGAAAACTTTGATTTCGAAGTCATATTAAACGTCACTGGATTGTTACGATCACTCTTGTCTATATGTTCATTGTGCTTCCAATTTAATTATGGTGATACAATTGGCAAGACCCCAAGATTCTTTACTCATTTGTCATTTTTGTTGTTAATATGATTTCAATTTTTATGAGACTGTGATGAGTTGTTAAGGATTGTGATTCAATCGTTGATTTATTGGTGGTTTGATTTCTATGTTCTTTCATCGATTTCTTTGACATATTGGTTTCATGAAAATACATTGACGTGGTGGTTAGACCCTTGGTATAAATCATTTCATACATATTTGACATGATCAAACCCTTGGTGTTGATTTCGAATCATTATTTTGGTTTTAAAACTATGCTAAAACTATTGCTCGTGCAAATGTTTGGTCCACTTACCATAGATTTCATTGATTGTTTGAATGGCATGATTTTTGACATATGCAATAGTGATTCAAATCGTTATATGCGTCGTCGATTGTACTGTGGGAAATCACTGTTTTGCATGAGCTGAGCTAGATCCACCACCTTCGCACATTCGGTCATTAATGATTTCCCCCTATCCCCGGTTAACTATGTTGTTTTCGGGCAATCCCATGAGCTATCGACCCTGCGTATACTCTGTTTGAACCCTTGCCCATCCACCCTGCTCACCGTGTGCTCCTGTCTATGGCACCGGTGGTGCGCATAGAGCCAAATGGTAGCCAAACTCTGTTGCTATTCGATAATGCCCGGAAGGATTTAGAAAATAGTGATTGGTTGGTGTTTATACAAAGGTTCAAGGGTTTCAAAATTTCGGTTGCCCAACAATTCGCCCTCACCTTCGACAGGTGCAGAGCTAAAGTTGGTGACATACAACTCAAGTTGAATGAAGAATTCATAAGCTCTGCTACAGGACTAGCAGCTACGGGCCAAAGGTGGTTTAAAAATTCCAAAGTTGATGAGGTGTCGTGGCCATTACTTTTCACATCAAGAAAGATTTTTTCCTGTGATAAAGGTATGCCCATCACTACCCTCAAACCCAGGTGGCACAATCTTTTGGTAATTGTTAAACAGTTTGTGACCTGTGAAGGTCGGTATGGCTTGGTATTTATGTATCACCTCCTGTTATTGATGAATTTTATAGGCTATCCTTTGAATATGCCGCATTACTTCTTGCGTAGTCTTTACAAAATGTCTAAAAGTTTCAAGCGCGAGAAGGCTGATAGCAGCATTTTTCATCACAGCTTGATTAAAATCATTATCGTCCACCATTTGAGCCTTAGTAGCGATAATTGGCAAGCCTTCCTATCAAGGAATGGCTTTTCCAATCCCGAGTCTTCTCAAATCGACAAGGTTGCGGTTACGGAAACTTTGGTTGGGCTAGCCGTGCCATTTCATATCCTTCTACCCCCTGTCAAACCCTCAGATTTCCCTGACATAGATCTATCCGATGCCATAACCAATCCTTGTACTAAAGACAAGACTGAGGTCGTTATGAAGCCTGTGAGAAAGAAAGGTAAGAATTATACTACTATCAATAGTATGGGAAAGAAAAACACCCGATTGATATCGAGATACGCCAGGAACAAACCCAAGCCAAACGTTGATCAGAAGCCAATAGTGTTGAGCGAAGACTCGGACTCTGATATTGAGTGTTTCTTAGATGAGGAGTACCCCTATTCTCATGGCCTATGCTCTACGAAACCCTATGAATATGTCTCTAACTTACCCCCGTGCCTCAAAAACAACCCTAACTACCCGGGAATCAAGCTGCACAAGGAAACCCCTGCTAACTTGAACAAACCCTCGCCCATGATACTGAAGCCCAATAAATCACCATGCATCCAATGTAACGCTTGGATAGAGCATTATTACACCGACATTTCCCTATTGCAATCAAAGATCAAATCGTTAGAAGAACGGGTGACAGTGCTGGCGAAGGAGAACGATAGGTTACAAGCCAGTGAAAAGAAACAAAAAACCACCAGTTCGATTGTCTTCGAGAATGTCGAAGCGGCAACATCCTTTGTCAATTCAAGATTATCATGACCGAGTTGCCCAGGTATGTGTTTTGACATCAATTTTTCCTTGTAAGTTTTCTTGAATTAATTTAATTGATTGAAGTTGTTTTCAATTAGCTTTGTTCATTTTAATACATTTGAAATGATTCTGTTATAGTTTGATCATCAAAACCGATTATGTTGTGGATCCTGTACAGTAGATTCATTTTGCTAAAATTAAATGTAGATATGATTTGGTTATGCAATTTTTTCGTGCCCAGCTTAGTATAAGTAATTGATTTGTTTTTTATTATGTTTGGCTTGCTTTTGAAACAATTATGTTCGTTTGATTTAGGATAGTCAATTGGGTTTGATTTCGATTAGTTTTGTTTGTTTCTAATAGACTCAAAACAACCCTGTTGACTTCGATTTACCAAGAACGACTTTGTTTTGTATTGAATCAATATTCTCGTTTGGATTTTGATTACATTTGACCTGTGCAAAAGATCTATTTGCTAAAAATCGTGTAGCTGTGTTGATTGATACGATTTTGCATTACGATTGTGTCGGCCCCAAACTGTTTTGATTCGTTCCTGTTTGATTTGATTTGCAAACGATTGTTGTGTGCCACGACTAGCATGATCGTTTGTATATGTTTGATATAGTTCTATTAATTTGAAAAACGATCTTGTTGATTTCGTTTTGATTCGACAACGATTTTGCTAATGGATGAGGCGACATAAACTATTGCAAGAATGATTTGTTTAACCGGTTACAGTTTGTGTCGATTAAACTTGGTTCATAAAAATTATTTCATTGCTTTCGAATTATCTAAGCGATTATGTTTACCCCGAATTGGTGATAACAAATGTTGAACAGAGTGCATGTATCTCAGTTACCATTCGGTTGACCATGATTTCGTTTGTTTTAATTAGCATAGAAGTTTTGATTTGAATAATTCATTTGATTTCCAATTAGCAATTAAATATTTGTTTAATAGTTTGAATATAATTCTTTAAGTTTTGGATTGATTTTAAAACGATTTTGTGCTCAAATTAGACCATCTACAGAATCGCAAGATTCTTTAGCTAGTCTTAGAATTTTGATTTTTGTTAATTTTACCAATAAAATATCACCTAAACTTGTCTATTCTTGTCCACTTTTAGGTGTATACGAATTTCAATGACCGATGGGCATGATGTGGCAGTTTGAGAGATGTTTTTGTGATACAGTTGTGTCATAGGTTGTTAGCTTGAGTCAAAAATAGAGACTTGGGATATTATCCCCAGATTTTTGTAAAACTGCTTTGATAATTCCCACATGGATGTTTTACCCTGTGGGAGGTCTTTAAATACTTGTCATTTTTTGTAATGAACCCATCATCATCACGGTTGGGAGAAACAAATTATGGATTTATGATACAGATTGGGATGAAAGTTGATGTCTTGTAACATCTTTCGCTTTCAATATATCAAAATTTTGTTTCAAGTTTTTTTCATATCAGTTTGTAGTCAATTATCGACTACTTTAGCTATCATGATTGGGTGCAATTTCTTAACGCAGAGGAGAGAAAATCGCAAGGGAAAATGGAGATAATGGTTGCCCAGCCCGATTTTGGATGCATCTATAGTGGAGTAGGTTACCCACATGTGCGCACGAGCTTCCATGTGTGGAGAATTTGAATTCGAAGGCTCGATTTTTGGGCAATGTAATGGTGCGTATTTAGATCAATGTCCAAGTTTTTTGACTTGGAAATTTGATCATAAACATATGAGGAATATTTTAATCAATGCCTGCAACCAATTTAATTGAATGTAAGTGAATTCTGGTTATCTGGAATCTAGGATAGTTACTGGTGTGTGATTCACATGGCACCTCATTTGACACCTCATACGGCACTTCATTTGGTACCTCATACGGTACTTCATCTGGTACCTCTGTTTAAAGTGCATTTTCACCTCTTATAATGGATAACCTGCAACTTTGAAGTGTTTTTGACAATCACAATAGTTAATGAGAAGAGGCAAGATGCTCCATGCTCACTCAATCTTCTTTCATATGACATATAACGTTAAAAACCTACAATAAGCAGGTTATAGAAATCATAAAATATGTATTGTCAAACCTACAATATGCAGCTTGTAATGGAAGATAACCAATAAAGAGTGGTCTATTAAATAATCGATAAAGAGTAGTCTGTTAAGCTTGAGTTTAGTAATTTATAACACACGGGAGTTGAGCATTTCAAAAAATAACATGACTATCAATGTAATAACCTGTGTCATGGTAATAATACAAAAATTCTTGCAAAGACTTATTTCTCTAGGCAATGATCATTTGTCAGTTCATGAACCCCTCCCCCACACCTAAGTGTTGTGACACCTCACAATCAAAAGTATAGAAAACCAGTCAGTATCCCCCAATAGTCGGAGATTTATAGTATGTCAAGTGTAAAGATAAAATTTCACAGATTGGTTTGACGAGACAGTTAGGAGATGGCCCCACCTATAGGATAAGAGATCCTATATATAGATAAGAAGAGGTAGGCAAGAGAGTTTTGAGATAGTATTAGAGTTATTTCCTAATGGAAAGTTTATGGAGTTCATTAACCTTAGTCTAACCACACATATTTTATGTCAGCTTTGTCTGCAAGTAATGTCGTACATCAGGACAATTTTAATTTTATGATTTATTTTTGTTAGATTACCATCCTCGCTAGGTAGAATGCCCTGCTGCCAGCAAGCTTGTTCAGTACTTCGGCAGGTTTACCTAGCCATACCACTGGCACCCACTGCCAACAAACCTATTCAGTATCCCGGTGGGTTAGCCTCTTAAACCCTCAGAGATTGGCCCTCCATCTTTTAAGATTTTAGTATAAGATTGCTTATGCAAGAAGATGGGGGAACAACTCTGAAAACAACGTTTTCTTTCCTCTCTTTTTTTTTTTATTGGGGTGGTATTTATGTTAGAGGATGACTTTCTGTTATATTGCTTAGTGATTGTCCCGATGTAAGGGGTACTTAAGCGGACTTGGCCTATCTAAATAAATGATATAATCAATCTATTTAGTGTGTAGTGGATGGTACCATTGAAAAAGAACATAAAGGTATCTCTAGGCTCAACTCACTTTCTTCTTTTGTAATTATTATGATGTTTCCATGACTAACTGCTAATTAGACCTCCTTGTTACTCTTTGATAAAGACACTTGACTCACTTACTCAGGTTTCTTGGAAAAACTGTACGAGAGACCTCTAGGCTTGATATTTATGGTATCACTGCCTTATACAGTGGTGAAGAGTTTCAAGAGAAACTGCTTTAGAATGCCTTAAAAATGAGAATTTTTGCAAAAACATGGCTAACTACAGTAAGTCAATATTCATTTGATGCTTTAGCAAACACAAAATTCAAGTGTAATAATGTTTTGAAGAAGGATCCTTGAAACTGTGTACTCCTGGTGAAATAAATACCTACAGAAATATCTAGAATTTCCTTATTAACAAAATGCAAAAACTATTTACATATATATAGTAGGAAATTCAGAAAAAAAAATTCAAGAACAAGGGGGGACTTCCCCATATACTAAGGCCAATGCCTTGTCAACTGTCATGACCTGTAGAAAATATTCTCTGAAAATGGGCTTATGATCAAACTTAATTTAGTGTCCATTTACCACAAAGGGGACTTTTCCATCGTCAAATGTTTTAATTTTTACAGCTCCATTGTCATACACAGTGTCTACCTCGTAAGGACCCAACCATCGGGTGGTGAGTTTTCCTTTGAAGTTTTTGAATCGGGAATCAAACAACGGGGCCCAATCACTAGGCTGGAAGTTCTTCTTCTTAATAAAATTGTCATGCCACTTGCTCCTCTGATTTTGGACTAATATTGTCCTTTGGATGGAATCTTGTTTGATTTCATCCAACTCATTCAATTGTAGGGCTTGTTTCTTCTGAGCCTCATCCAGGTTCAATCCTAACTCTGCAGCAATACCTTACTTGGAATTCTATAGGTAAAAGTACTTTTTTCCCGTACACTAGCTCATAAGGGGTATGCCCAGTGGTATTTCTCTAGGTAGTTTGATATGCCCACAAAGCCTCTAGGAGCCTATCAGCCCAATCCCAGTGGTGTAACTGAACAATATTGGTCAATATGGCTTCCAGAACTTTGTTTGTGGATTCTACCTGACCATTGGCTTGCGAGTGGTATGGAGAATATTTACAGTGTTTAATCCCATATTTCTTTGTTAGCTCTTTCATCAGCTTGGAAGTGAACTGAGTGCCTTGGTCGGTAACAATTTCATGAGGGACACCGAAGTGGGTAAATATGTCTTCATAGATAAATTCAACAACAGACTTCTTTGTATCCCTAAATAGGGATTTTGCCTCTACCCATTTGGTGACATAGTCCATACAAACCAAAATATAGTTCTTCCTACGAGACATGGGTGAAATTGATCCTACAAAGTCAAGGGCCCATTTTTCGAAGGGTTCTATCATAACTTGGGCCTGCAAAGGAATTTCGTCAGATGACGTAGGTCTTCCTATCCTTTAGAAACTATCACAACTTCTCACATACATGGAAACATATTTGAAAATGCTAGGCCAATAGTAACCTGAATGTAACACCTTAGATGTTGTACGCTTGTCAGAAAAATGACCACTACATGGTCCATCATGATAGCTTCGTAGTATATCAGGTACCTTGTCCTCTTGGACCCATCTATGAATAATCAAATCAGGACCTGTGCGAAAAATATCATGACCAACCCAAGAGTAATTAGCACTTTGTGTAATAATTTTCTTCTTTTCATGAGGTGACAAATGAGACGGTAACCTCCTAGTATCCAGATAGTTTTCCATATCTGCAAACCATGGGGTATTGACAGAGAGGGAAAAAAGATGCTCATCTGGGAAACTATCATCTACAGGGATGTCATCATCCTCATTTTTTATTCGGGAAAGAAAGTCAGCTACTACATTATCCTTTCCAGGTCGGTCAAGCACAGTGATGTTAAATTATTGCAATAACAAAAGACACCTGGTCACTCAGCCATTAGTTATAGGTTTATTCATGAGGAACCTAATGGCGGAATGATCGGTATGTACAAATATTTCATAACCTGTAATGTAATGACGAAACTTGTTAATAGCATGAACAACTGCCAAGAATTCCTTCTCAGTGACTGTGTAGTTTAACTCGGCAGGGGACAAGTTCTTGCTTACAAAATAAATGGCATAGGACTGTTGGTCCTCTTTCTGCACTAATACCCCTCCTATTGTGGTGTCGGAGGAATCAATGGATATATGAAATGGGAGAGTCCAATTGGACCCTCTAAGAACTGGTGCCACAAACAACTTATCTTTCAGGGTTTCAAAGGCAGTTTGACACTGCTCAATCCAAACAAAGTCAACATATTTTATCAATAATCCAAACATAGGTGCAGCAATCTTTGCAAAAATTTTAATAAACCGTCGGTAATATCTGGCATGTCCAAGAAAACTTCTCACCTCTTTCTGAGTCTTGGGGGGTGGAATTCTGACAATGACCTCAATCTTTGTAGGATCAACTTTTATCCCTTCAGATGAAACATGATTTCCTAGAACCACTCCTTCAGTTAAAAACATTTTTCATTTTTCATGGCTCAAAGATAGGTTCATTTCCTGACATCTAATGAGGACTTTTTCTAAGTTGTCTAAGGCTCCCTAGTAAGTGTTTCCATAGACTGTGAAGTCATCCATGTAGACCTCCACACAATCATGAATAAGATCGGAAAATATCCCTAGTACTGCTCATTGAAATGTGGCAGGAGCATTACACAATCCGAATGGTAAGACCCTATAGGCATAGGTGCCCCAAGGACAAGTAAAGGTAGTCTTGTCCTAGTCCTCGGGTTCTATAAGAATCTGATTGTATCCGTTGTACCCATCTAGAAAAGAGAAATACTTATTTTCGGACAAGGTATCTAGAACTTGGTCAATGAAAGGGAGAGGAAAGTAGTCTTTCAGAGTGGCTTTGTTGATTTCCCGGAAATCAACACAAATTCTCCATTTCCCGGTCACTTTCTTTGGAACCACTACAAGCAGGAATACCCACTTACTATCGAATATGGGATAGATAAATCTAACATTTAACAACTTTTGGATCTCCTCCTTGACTATATCTTTAAGTGTTGGGTTCATCCTTCTCAGGGATTTCCTAACAGGTGTTACTTCCCCCTGGGTGTATATATGATGGATGCATGTGCCAGGGTGTATACCCTTCATGTCAATGTATTCCCACGCAAATGCTCCTGATTTTTTTTAAGGATATCTACTAACTGTTTCTGTTGGTCTACATCTAGCCCGGAGTTTAGATGTCAAAATTTCTCTAGACTAATATTGTAGGGCATAATATAAGACATGGAAGACTCGTATATTTCTAAAATAAAATATGTTGAAGACAAAATGGATGGATCCAATTGTTCTTGAAATTCTTCCCCAAACATGTACTCAAATTGGGGAAAAGACTGTGGAAAATCCACACATGTGATAGTAGAAATGAACTGGTTTAGCACATTTTCTGGTGTATGCTCCTGAAGTGCCCTTGCATGGTCACTAGGCAATATGGGTTCTTCCCAGTCGTCATTCTCGTATGGACATTCAAGCTACCATAGATTCTCCATAATAGGTTGAGCTGGAGGGTAAATGGTGAGATTCTGGATAGAGAGACCATTTGAGATGGTCATTTCTCCTTCTCTATAGCCAATAAATGCATTGGTTGTGGCTAGCCAAGGTATTCCCAAAATAACCTGGTGGCCTTTGGAAAGATCCTTTGAATGAATGACAAGAAATCTACAGGGTACTCCCATGAGGCTAAAGTAACCATGATATCATCTAAAATTCCTTCAGGTATAACCCTATTTTTATCTGTTAATTCCAAAATGGTTGGGGTAGGTCGAAGAAGAGGTTGAAACTGTAATTGTTCCAAGGTAGTAGTAGTCATAACATTGATGGTTTCCCCTAGATCTATGAGAGTGTTTCCAATGGAGACCTCATTAATTGTTATGGCCACTACAGGGTTTCCTGGATTCCCATATTTTGCTAGCTTTGGCTGCTCTGATATGTACTCAGAAACTCCTCCTACCAAATATACTGTAGGAGGGTCCTTTTTCTTTATGCATGGATTCTTAATGCACAATTCTTTGACTACCTTAATATAAATTTGAATGTCTTTAATGGCTTGAAGTAGGGGAATCTTGACACAAATATTTTTCAATTCTTTCAAAATGTCAAATTCTGGTCGGGTGGTAGGTTTCTCGATTACCAATCGGTCTGGATAAGGAGGGACCTTCATAATTTGTAAAGGTTCATTTTGGGGAAGCTTGGGCTCTTGATTCTTCGGGATAATAACATCTTCCCACCTAGTTTCATCCATGGGTTGTTCGGTGATTTCTTCTTCTTCTTCCTGGATGACTACTGAGGGTATTTGCCTCTCCATAAATTTTCCCGATCTTAGTTGAATTTCCTGTAATGGAACAGGAGTAATAACATATTTCGGGAAGGCCTGCATCTCAACATTGTTAAGAGGTTGAGGGGGATTATTATTGGGGTTTGGCACTGGCTTTTCTGGTAATAGTGTCGGTCTCGGGGAGATTTCATTTTGATATTGTAGCGGTTTTTGTTGTGAAATAAGAGGTAAATATGGTGGAACAAATCTTGGCAAAAGCTACAGAGTATTCGGCGGGAACTGAGGATAAGGATGGTTGGACATAGGGATAGGTGGAGCTTGATGGTTTCCTTGATTGTGTCCTCCCCTCCATCCTTGAATCCAAGGATGTTGGTACTGAGTAGACCATTTTTTCTAACCTGGTGAGTTCCATTGTTGTTGTTGATAATAGGGTGGAACTTGAGACTGTAGATCTGGGTATGTGGGTTGATTCCTAGGTTGTCATGGCCTCATAGGTGCATAAGAATACTCCCCAGGATCTCCACTCCTATAGATGGCTAATAAACTGAGAAATGATGGACATTTTTCAGTCACATGGTCTTCTGTATAGAAGCCACAAACTGAAATGTTATCTAATGGGCACTCCCTTGAGGAATGCTTCCTCCTGCATCTTGGGCAATATATGCTCATTGCTGAATTTTCCTCCTCCTGTTTCTTTTTTAGTTTAAGGGTATCCAATTGGGAACCTATTGTGCTTAATATGTCAGTCTTAAAGTTTTATAAAAGGTTCCCTATCTCTTCTCTCGTAATACCACCTGAACTAACTGGTTTTAATCTTCTATTATAAGGGTCTCGAACATTCTTCCATGTTTTGGCTCTACTCCTTGAGTAATTTTTACACATTTCACATATTTCAGCAAAAGGTTTATGAGAGATGTCACATGATGTCATTAGGTTAAGCATCTCTAAATATTCTTCTAAAATTCCCTTAAGGAAAAGATCCCTAATTGCATCCTCTGGGAGGTCATGGTATTTTGACTTCTGGGAGATATAACCAAATATTTCCATATAATCTTCAAGGGTCTCGTATTCTAATTGTTGGATTTTAATAATGTCATTATGAGACTCTTTGTTCTTGCAGTAGTCTTGGTACTTCTTGAGAAATATGTCTTTCATGGCTTCCCAAGACCTAATACTGGATTCTCCCAACCCCATGAACCATCTTCGTGCAGAGTCTTTGAGGGTGGCAGGAAAGAGTTTTAATTTATGGGCATATTGTATGTAGTTGTAGCTCCTACACAAGATGTCAAATTCAAATAGGAAGGTGTCTGGATCTTCACTGGATTTACCGTAAAAGGTAGGTAGTGCTGAGAGAGGAATATTCTTCATGTTGATATTCGGAGTGGTGTCTAAAATTGGAAACCCGAAGGTAGTTTCGGTTTGGTTTCCAGATTCTTCTTCCTATCCGTGTCTTACATTGTTATGGTCCTCCTGATCATCCATATTGGCTTGGTTTCCAAAAAGAGAATACCTAGGTGGTTTTACTTTTGAAGAAAACATGGTTTCTCTTGGATGGAAAGGTATTCTTATGGATTGAATATATGGGACTCTACTCGAGCTAGTTGAGACTATTGGTGACAAAGATTATGTGTCAATTTGAGAGATAATCACATTGTCTGAACTACCAAACAAAATATTCACCTGTTCAGGGTCTATGATGTCCTTAAAATTAGGGTCCCTTGGTGGTGGTGTAAAAGAAAAGGTTGTATTGTTTGGTTCTGTGGAAGACTCGAGCGGTCTTTCCTCTTGTTTTAATATGATTTATGCTTCAATTTCTTGTTCTATAGTTCTCCCTGTATTAGTCTCTTTAGAGACTATTTTAGCTCTTTGAGTTGAGCTAGCTCCTGTTTTTCAGTATCGGTCTGCGGATTTTATAAGCAGAACATTCCTTCCCCCAAAGAGATCGGAAGGAACCTTGGTTGAAAGGTATGATTTTGATTTAATGTATCTACCTTGTGGGTCTCTAGGCCTATTCATGAAAGAAATAAAAAAGAAAAAGAAAAAGCTACTATCTGATTCCTAGGTCTATTCATGAAAAAATAAAAACAACAAGAAAAACTACGATTGGGTTTGGGGGAACCTGTTATAGCAGATGTGCAGGTTCTTACCTCTCTTCTTAAAGTTCCCTGGCCACCAAACTAATGCTAAGGTCTAGAAATGATCTAATTCCTAACTACTTCTTACCTTGAGACAACTCCTCGGCAATGGCGCCAAAAATGATGGGTGTTCTATATGCACTAAAAACACAGTAAAAACCCTCAATTAAATTGTCAAGACGGGGTAAGTAAACTTAGAGTTGTAGCAAAATATATGCCAAAAGTAGAAGGGTTGGTAGGCGTCTAGTCTAACTAATGAAGGTAGTTATCTAAGGCTAATCTACTCAAGAAAAACTATCTAATGAGCAAACCCTACTAAGCAACTTGAAACTAGGTAACCTAAGTACTTTTGGGCCAAGGGTCGATGGATAGTTCCTAAGAAAGCAAGTAAAACCCTATGTAAAGAAAACTAATTCAACAATAAGAAATAAGCAACTATCTAAGCATATCAATAAGCAAATGACAAAAGAAAACTATTTTAACTTGCCAACCTACATTCAATAAGAAACTACCCTATGAAAGCAAATAAATAAACAAGTAAGCAAAGACACCTATCTAACCTATTAAAGAAAATAGACAAGCAAGAAAAGACACCTAACTAACCTACTAAAGAAAAATACAAGTAAGCAAAGGCACCTAAATAACCTACTAAAGAAAAAGACAAGTAAGCAAAGGCAAATAAATACTGCAAGCAATCAAAGTAAAACTTCTCATTGAACAACTATCTAGCCTAAGAGGCAAGTGGACTAAATGCCTAATGCAAAACTATTTCTAATGCATGAAAGGAAATCTAAGAGGAAACTGGACTAAATGCTCAATGCAAAACTATTTATAATGCATGAAAGGAAATCTATTTTATTGAAAGCAAGAAAGGATACCGCTAATTCTTAATCTATAATAATCAAACTACTATCTAATCTATCAAAGCAAAGTCTATCTACCCTACAACAGCAATAAAATTGTATTCTAATCTATGAAAGCAAGAAACTATATCTATAAAAGCAGGAAAACTATCTCCTTTAACTTATGACAATTCAAATATAATGTTGGTGGTTGTGTGAATGTCTTCGGTGTCGGATAATATCTCAATGGCACTTGACAACAAAGGACAATTCCAATGGTATAAGATAAACACTAATCTCAATGGCAAAATGAAAGGTATGGATTAGAAAATCCAATGAGAATTTAGCCATGACAAAAATAATGTTAGATATGTTGGATCATGTTGTCATTGATGCCAATGGTTTGTCATTGATGCCAATGGTTTGATTACTTGGGAGATTGTTGGATCATATGTCATTGATGTAAATGGTTTGGTTTGATTGATGTCATTGGTTGATGCCAAGTAATTGA